>QTSX02003039.1:0-155203 GCA_014839935.2 Entomophthora muscae | reverse complement strand
AAATGAAAAGGATGAAGGAGAGCTGGGATTTTACTTAACTGCTAAGCCCAGAGCAACTCCTATTATCTAATTCTAGATGGTAATGTGCTAAGATTAAATTAACTAATTATTATATTTTAGATGTATAACCAGCAGTATCCTACGCTAGGAAAACTAGCCAATATTACACTGGCTTGTCAGGCTGCTAGTGCAGCCTCAGAGAGGGAGTTCAATGGGGCTGTTGATATTCTTGGTCTTAGAAGATCACATATACTCCCAAGTACTCTTGCCCAACTTAAAGAGGCACAAGCAATTCTTAAAAACAAGTTTAAAATAAACCTTATCTGATTACAGGATCAATTATATAAAGTATTATTTCATTATTTGAATTTTTTAAATTTTTTTATAATTATTATTCAGAATATAGAGCTGCTCTTTGGCTTTAAAATGAGCTATTAAATGTTAAAATTGGTTTAGTATTTACTGAGATACTTTGATTTTAGATTTTACTGTTTATTAAAAGTCAGTAGTGATTTTGAAATTGCTTACCTTTTATGCCTGCCAAGCCCAAAGGGCTGGTGCACACTCCTGGCATCTGGTGGATAATCCACTGGATGCCAGCCAAGTGGCACTGGATTCCAGAGGAAGAAGAAATTCTTCCTCTGGAAATCGTTTTTGTCAGTTTGGATTCCCCCATATTGGGGGAATCTGAAAAACAAAAACGGGGAAGGGTGAACAGGGCAATTGTGGCAAATGCTGTAATTGTCCTGTTTTCCTTCTGACGCAGCCCTATTACAGATGACTCAATTTTGCTTGTTGCCACAGCTTTGAAAATTACTGTAATAGTTTCCCAAGTGTAAGATTTATAATTGCAGTGAATACTCTTGCATTTGTATAATTGCAAGGTCAAAGGCTAAAATCTAGACTATAGTGGATAGGGAACTTAATGAATTCATCATACCTAAAAATAAAAAGGTTCAGGGATCTGCAGTGGAACTGCAAAGCTTAACAGCCAACTTTAATTAATTGAAGTTCACTCTATTAACTTCTTCACATAGGATAAACCTATTTGCCATGATTGCAAGGGCTGGGTCACTCTTTAAAAGCAACGCAGTTAAATATAAATTTAATTCAAGTTTGAGCAGCGTATTCTCATTTTTACACAAGTTTGGCCGCACTCCACTGGATTCAATCTGCATGCTTTCAAAGGTGCTTATAAGGGATTGAATGTATGGATGAGCCAATTCAAGCTGTTGGCTTGGCCATTGACTTTAAATATAAAATAATATGGAAAACTAATCCGATTCCTTACACCACGAGTGCACTCAAGCTGACATTACAGACAGACTTGGCTTTATATATATTAGTTCAAGTAAATTCAACTTTAGATCGATCCTTGGACGGGGGAACCATCTAGTCACAAATATAGGCCGTGGTCCTTTATACCACCGCACTTCAGAGCTTTAATAAATTCCTTCTTTTAAAAAATCTAGTCACAGATATACCTAGTATAAATTGAAAACGTGTAGATTTTGCAAACCTGTGTCCGTCCCTATTTAAACTGGAGGACATGCAATTTATTATTGGCTGCCGTCATAGCCCTAATCACCACCCATTGGAGGCCGAGTCTTTAACGCTTGAGATAGCTTAACATCAAAGCTTATGGTTTTAGTTTCAGGCTATTTTTAGCTCTTTCTATTTAGAAGGGATCGTCCAAGCAAAAAGCTTACATGTTGGTTAGATTTGAAGCCTAAAATTTAGATTGAAAAGCTTGATTATTATGAGGAGAGATCATAAATATATTGAGGAGAGATCATGGATAAGTGGAATGTGATTTATTTTCATTTGATGGGTTTAATCAGTTGGTGGAAATCAGAATGTTCTGGATGCTTCGGGTGGACTAAAGAAGCGTGCTTAAATATTGAAAAGGTCGAGCTTTATTATGGTTTCTTGAACCGATATTGGGCTGGTTTGCAGGCAGTTTTTCATTAGCTCAGAATGTATAAAGTTCATTTCCCACCCCTTTGCAATTTAAGACTTTAATATTTCGTTGCTTTTGATGTTTTTCGAATATCGGAGCTCCTAGAAAATTGCCATGGATTTAAAAGTAGGATTTATGGGAGTCCTGAATAATCTTTACATCAAAGTGAAAATATATTCGACTTGGTAATTATCGGAAAGCAATGTTTTTCATATGCTCTTTAGCAAAGGTGTAAAGGGGTTTTGTATCAGGAGTAGGGCTGCTTCGGCCAAGCCCCAGACAGCCGCGGCCGGTTTCTGGCTCATGGTCAATTAGGTCAAATATTTATTTAAATATGTTTAAATATGCTGTATTTCCGCTCTGGCTGTAGCGGCCTGAGCCGGAAGCTACCCGAGGCTGAGCCGAAGCATCCCTAATCAGGAGTAGAACGGTTGCCTATGTGAATCACGCCTGGTCAAATCGGGTAGTGAGTTTTAGAATGCAGCAGTTAACTACCGATGTTTGCAGCGATGAGAAGCCTTGGGATAATGGGGAGCTTCAGCGTAAAATAAAGATAAGTTTTGTGTTGATTATTAAGATAATTGAGATGTGGAACAGCAATCGTTAAGAGTCCCAATTCAAGCATAGTGGTGGCGTTAGAGTATTGGATTTTAAGTTCAAGTAGTATATAGAATTTAGTAAGTTTTATTTCTAAATCTGCATTACACATCTGAGGAAAGGTATTTTATTTCCCAGACCAACTGCATAAAGGATAGAATAAACAATATATTTTGGAGAATATAAAGTTATTTAAAATTAAGTTATTTTAAGCCAAGCATTGGCCAAGGAATAACCTCGATCGAAAGCTATGATTGGCCAGATTTAGTGTGATTGGAGCTGTGGTGAGCTCCATGTGATGCCCAAGCCACAGATTGCAAATATATTGACAGGCTCTGAGCTAAAGCTTCTCAATTTTCTATCTGATATGTACAAGGATAACTATCCTCCACAGCCTGAGTACGGCCAATATCCCCCACAACAATCCCAATCCCAATACAACCAACAGCCATACCCGCCTCAGCAGGGCTACCCCCCACAACAGGGCTATCCACCACAGCAGGGCTACCCACCACAGCAAGGGTACCCTTCTCAGCAACCTGCCTATCAAAATTACACCCCTCCCGTCTACAATGCACAGCCTAACAATTTCTCAGCTTCTGCAGATACTGGCGAAAAATTCAAGGCTAAATCAGGCTTCAATGATGTTTGGGCCGCCATTCTCTTCTTTCTCCATCTGGCTGCCTTCATTGCCTTAACTTTCCTGTCTCTGAAAAAGATTGATTTTTCTGAGTTTAAGAAAAGCAATGATGGACTTGGGTCTATAAATGTGATGGTCGGGTTGCTAGCAGCTGGTATATTTTCTGGAGTCCTGAGTCTTTTGTACCTCATACTGATGCAAAAGTAATCGTTTTTCTTTTCTTTCGCTAAATCTTTTAGAGCTGCCAGGATTTTGATCATAATCTCCTTTTGGTTTTCTGTCTTGATGAATGTCGTCTTTTCTGTGTTCTTGTTCTCTCGAAAACAATATATAGGCGGTGTTTTATTCCTCATCGCTGCAGGGATTGGAATCTATGTTTGGTTCTCTTGGAAAGAACGCATCCCCCTGGCCACTTTGATGCTCAAAAATGTTGCCAAATTCACTCAGCGGTATCCCGGGACTACTTTTGTTGGTTTCATTTTCATGTTTGTCTCTATACTATACGTTGCAATATGGTCGTTTACAGTAAGTGGATATATGCTTCTTTAGCTATTGGTACATGCTTATCTCTTTTTAAGATTGTCGGCGCTTCCAAGACTTTTGGGGATTCTAACTGCCAATCAGGTGGCAAGTCTTGCAGGAATGGTGCTCTATATGCTGTTTTTGTTTATTTGGTTTTCTCTTTGTTTTGGGTCAATCAGGTTGGTTTTGCTTTTGATCCCTCTTAACAGCTTTAGCTCCTCCAGGATCTTTGTCACATGACAGTATCGGGTGCCTTTGCCTCTGATTATTTTTTCCCCTCGACTACTACCGCTGCCTCTAAATTCACATCATTTTCTTCGCTTGGACGAGCCCTTACAACCTCTTTTGGGTCAGCTTGCTTTGGGAGTCTACTTGTTGCCGTATTGAGAACTCTGAAGTTTTTAGCAAACCAGGCTCGTCACGAGTCGGACAATTTTTTCTAGCCTTCTTGGCCTGCTGTGCCGAATGCATTCTTGGTACTTTTAACTCTGATTTATATACTTACTTTTAGCCCAAATCGAGGCCCTCGTTGAGTACTTCAACCGATACGCTTACTGTTATTGTGCCATGTACGGACTTCCTTACGTTGAGGCCGGCAAGGTAAACACTCTCTCATGATTTTTTCTTATAGTTTAGTCAACCTGGACCCTGATAAAGGATCGCGGAGTGGATGCAATTGTTAACGACTCTTTGATTGGCAACGTGCTTTCATTAGGTATGAGATCCTTAATTTGTCATCTAATCATCCTAGGCTGTATTTTAATCAGTCTATTATCTTGTGCTGCTTCTCTCCTCGTCGCTTATGCTGCGCGCACTGTTCTTGATACCCCTGAATGGGTGCTTCTCGGGGTTGCTGGGTTCTTTATAGGATTTATGGTTAGCGCAGTTGTGACATCCGTTATCGAGAGTGCCAACAATGCGTTTTTCGTCTGCCTAGCTGAGGATCCCCAGGCCCTCGCTTCCTATAATCCTGAGCTCTTCGAAAAGGTACTTTTTTTTGAGTTTGTCACTAAAGCTGCTAGATCCGTCAAACTTACCCTGAAGTCACTACGCCTGTGTAAGAAATCATTCCGGTTTAGGGCCTTATCATTAATAAAATATAATAATCGTTTTGGTGTGGCCCTAGGCTTTTTAAGAAAGGCTGCCTAAACTTATTGAAATTTTTTTAACCTTAATATTTTGATTAATGCACAATTTCATAAATTGCTTGGTTAAGATATGGGAGACTGTTATACTAGCGTTGTAACTCTATACTGTTGCTATTCTAATAGAATCACTTGCGATCAATACTGCTTTAATACATGGAAATACATCTGCCAACTAACACCTGGCAGAAACGGTACCTCCAAATCAAGAGTGGTGTTCGTGATTTTTTAAGCCGCCACCCTAGAAAAATAAGGCAATCTAGAACCTGTCATAGCCACCAATATTTTCAAGGGGAGCATAAGACCCAGAAAAAGGAGATCGAATGTAACGTGAGTGCCAAATTAACAGCTGCATGGAATACCTATCCGTGCTGTTTTGGCCGTGCTACATAAAATGGAGAAATATGGTTGAATTAGATAACACCTACATCGATAGAAATTTACAGGTAGTCTTCAAAGCTGTGAGGATGAACAAAATTGAGTAATCTGTAAAAAATGAACTCAGACTCAAGCTCAAACGAAGTCCAACTTGGGCGAGATAAGACTGCAAATAATTTGAAAGTATTTGGTTAACTGGCAAAAGGCCAAACAAGAAACACAGTAAAACTCATACAAAGCAATATCAAACATCAAGAAACACATTCCAAACTACAAACAAAACTGATTGGAGTTGTACCAGAATATATCATAATGCAACCAAGATACTAATGAGGTACCAACAGAAGGGCTGAACAGAAACAAAATCAGATCAACATATAAATGAAGCTTTACAAACACAACAGGATGAAGTCACATAAGATGCATAATGTTTGCATCCTAAAATAGAAAAAGAGCATTCCAACAAAATCAATGGCCATCAAATTTGGGAACAGAGACACTTTATCAATTCCCAAGGCTCTTTATTCATATATACTTGTTTTTAGAACTATTCAAATTGGGAATCATGGTTAAAATAAAGTTAAGACCATAAAACTTTACCCTTATTCTTTTGATGATGTTTCAAATGCTCTAAATCTTCAATGGTCTTTACTAGCAGCTTTGATTTTGACATTCTTGATGAACAATATATCAGTCAGGCCAGTGGACAGGGGACCCTTTATTGTGAAGCCCCCATTTACACCCAGATACTTGATGTGGGTAATGCAGAAGCTGAGCTATACCTGTCTCTAGCTCCACTAGGCTCAACCTGCTTTAGCATCACCAGGAGCTAGCTCTGCTTGTGCTTTTTTGCTCCACCCCTCATAGAGCACTAGCCAATTGAGTTGATGGACCTTGTAAGAGAGGGATGCCAAACTAACTAAGTTTGTCCCCCATTCCAGGGAAAAGATCCACCAGGATACCATCCAGTGCAACACTGGGATGGTCACCAGAACGGGAGTCCAGAGAGAAGATGTGGAGGAAAGTTGAGGAAAGTAAGAGTTGAACCCCATCAAAGCCATCCCTGCAAGTAGCCAGGGGGTACTGTCAGGATTCACCTTTTCTATAGCTGCTATTCTGTTTTTATTTACTTTCTTGTTTCTGGCTTGTAAGTTTTAGGCTTGCCTTTCATTTCATTTTATTTATCTTCCTCTTCCTTTTCCCTTCCTTTTCCACCTTTGGGTTTCAAAATAGGCCTTGTAAAGGCCTAGTTATGGCCTAAATACTGATTAGTATCAGTTTCAAACTCCCCTTATCTCTGCACTCGGTTTCAAACCCTGGACCTATTTGTGGAAGTCTTAGAAGTTAGTCCAAAAATGCTTAATTTTTCTTTGCTCTTGATTTACGCTTTTTGAGCTTCAGACCCGTTTTTCCTGAATTTTTGCTCGCTTTAACATCAAAGACAGTTGCTGTAACCGCTTCTTCTCCTCCTGGTCACCCTTTAACTGGGTTTAGCTTAACTAAGCTAAACTACAAGTTCTGATCTATTACCTTAAATTTTCATGCATGTCTTCTAACCATTTTCAGTTAAAACTCTTTACACCATTCCTTGCACCTCAATTCAACAGTGCACAATAAAAAGGCTTGGTTTTCCAGTCTCAACAATAAGTTGAGATTGTTTGACTTGTACCCCAAAAAGGTACTTGTTAGGTTTTGTGGCTTGTGTTTCCTTCCCAATTTTAGTTTAAGTTTTTTATCTTTGATCTTATGATTCCTTTTGACTTTCTGTTTCATCAGTTAGGTAGTTTCTATAGTAATATCCACAATTTGATTGTTGATAGTTTCAATCCTCCAACTAGTGGTGAGCAATTCCCAGACTTAGAAATTGATTTTTTGACCATGTCATAGTTATCAAGACTGGACTCTATTTTATTTTCTTAGGGTTAATCAACTGCCTCAGTCCTTATTTTACCTCTTATAAGCTTCTAGGAGCCCTAGTCCAGTTGTTACTACAAACCTTACCTACATTTTTATATTTAACTAACATAAATATAACTGGGTTAAAAGCGTTAGTTTACAACCACCTACCCCAGACCATGAGACCTTACATTATCTCAACTTCAAATGGCAATATGCCAGAATTAAGCTTTTCCTTCTCAACCATACATTTGTTTGTTTTAGCAGTCACCTTATTTTGCACCCTAGCTTTGTCCTTTCTTTTATACCTTATTTCACTCTTATTTTTTAAGAATAATCTTCTATCAATAAGAATAATACAGAAAATATTTCCACTTCCAATAGTCAGACTGTTATACTCAATAACATTTCTAAGTTTTAGCAATTATCTAATTCTTCCGGTAGCACCTTCAATTTATTAGCTTTCACACAAGCCCACTTCCTAGCATATCCTTTGAAGTTCAACTCAGACTCTCAAAAGGTCATCTACCTTGCAAAGCAACTCAAGGGCCCTATGCGCAGTTAGTTCTGTGAGTCATCCATTCAAGACCCTTCTATCCTTGAGAGCTACAACTGTTTTGTATTTGAACTGCTCACACACGCCACCAAAGAAGGAACTGAAGAAGAGTCTGCCACCGCCCCAAATACGCGCTTCTCTAACTGCACCCAAGGAACTGGTCCTTTGACTGAGTACAACAAGCGTTTCCTTGAGATACAATCCCAATTAAAGGCTACTCACTCCGAAGCTTGTGACTTCTATATGCTTGGTTTAAACCCTGATCTCAAGGCCTTTTTTATCCACCATAACCTCCCTGAAGAGTTGGAACCTCTCATTAAGACAGTTTCCAAATGGGAAAAGAAGTTTCAAACTATATCAAAGCCGCCCCTGTCTCAACCAGTCCCAACCATCAACCAGCCTACCCCACGACCAACAACCAATCTGCACTCTTTTCCTACTGTAAGCCCATCCAACACCTCACCGGCCTCTGCCTACAAACCAAAGGAGGGTGGCAGGTACCGTTTAACTGCTGCCAAAGCCCTCCACAGATGATTGAATAAGCTGTGCTCTTACTGTGGACAGAGTGACCACTTGGTGGCAAACTGCCCAGACTCTCGTCAAATTCCTCATTCTAACCCAGGACTAGAACTTACACTGGATAAAACAATATCAGATTCTACAGGCCCCTCCAACCATATCCAGGTCAATAACCTCTAAACCCCTGGGAAGTCCTCTCTGCCCTTCATCCGGATAATGATCCATGGCCCCTTCTCCAGCATTGAGACCTTTGCCTTACTGGATACGGGTGCCGACGTAAACTACATTGACTCCAGACTAGCCAAAGCTTTAAAGCTCTTGCCTGGTTCAAAGATTGACGCCTGTGGCCCCAACAATCTGCCTGTGATAGCCTTTGAGATAAAGCCTCCAATTCTGTTCCGCCTGGGGAAGTCTGCCTTCCACTCCCAGTTTGTCAGTTCCAAGTCACTAAACTTCCCTGTTTACCTTGACATGAATTGGTGCGAAGAAGTCAGCCTCATCTTTAGATGTCAAGAGCGCAAGGTTGACTTCTACACACATGACACTCCCTGCTCCTTAGACCTTCTAAGAAAGCAGCAGCTTCCCACTAGCTTTTGGAACTTCAAGATGCTGAACTCCTGTACCATTATACCTTCCTCAGAGGCAGCTCTGGCTGACAGTGGCATTCCTCTTTGCATAAGCAACTATGAAGAAGTGTTCAGCAACAAGCAATGCCACAATCTACCTCTTCACAGACCATACAACATCCAGATCAACCTGAATGAGGGAGAAAACCCACCTTGGGGTAGAATCATCCCATTATCCAATGCCAACAATAAGTTGCTTTTGGAATACATTAACAACAAGCTCAGTAAGGGTTTCATCACTTGCTCTACGTCACCCTGTTCCTCTCCGATCTTTTTTGTTTCCAAATCTGATGGTTCCAAGCGGCCATGTATTGACTATTGTGCCCTGAATACTGTCACAATCAAGGACTGCTGCCCCATCCCATCCGCCAAAGCCCTCACAGACTGCCTCTTGGGCAGTCAGATCTTTTCTAAGGTTGATCTCTGAGCAGCTTTCAACCAGATCTGCATTGCCAAAGGACACAAATGGAAGACCGCTTTCCGCACTCCCTTTGGCCTTTATGAGTACAAGGTTATGCCTTTTGCCCTCTGTAATGCTCCTTCAACGTTTCAAGCTCTCATGAACAAAGTTCTTCTCCCCTTCCTGAATGAATTTGTGGTGGTGTATCTCAACAACGTCTTAATATATTCAAAGAACACTTCCAACCACATTGATCACCTAAGAAAAGTCATGGCCAGGCTCCAAGAATACCATCTTTACTGCAAGCTTTCTAAGTGTTGCTTCTTTCAGACAAGCGTTGAATTTCTCAGTTATATTGTAACCAAGGAAGGGTTTGCCATAGCTCCAAGCAAGCTGGATGCCATTCTCTCCTGGCCGGTACCAAAGAACCACAAGGAGCTCTGAGGGTTTCTTGGTCTTGCTAATTACTGCCGCAAGTTTGCCCCTGGCTTCAGCAGCATTGTCCTTCCACTCACCAATCTGACCTCCACCAAAGTTGAGCTCAAATGGTCTGCTGAAGCACAGGACTCCTTTGAATGGATCTGCCACCTGTTTCCCACTCCCACGGTCCTACTCATGCCCAATAGCAACAAACCCTTCTTCCTGGAGACCGACGCCAGCAACTATGCTGTTGGTGCTGTCCTTCTTCAGCATGGGGGGATGGTATGCTCTATCCTGTAGCTTACTACAGCCAGAAGCATCTTCCTGCTGAGAAGAACTACCCTGTTCATGACAAGGAACTGCTTGCAATTATCAAGTCTCTCAAGCATTGGCACCATTACCTTGAGGGAACCTTAGATCCCGTTAGCATCTTCACAGACCACAAGAACTTATTGTTCTTCACTCAAGCCCGTCACATATCCCAACAACATGCCCAATGGGTGATCAAACTTGCCAACTTCTTGTTCACCATCACTTACAAGAAGGGGTCCCTCAACGTCCTCCCTGACCTGCTCTCTTGACACCCTACAACTGCTGACTATGACCCTGAATATGAACGTCTAAACACCAAGGCAGTCCTTCCTGCATCTGTCTTCATCAACCAGATCTCTGCAATCCTTTTCAACTTCCCAGACACCTATTCTATCCAGAAGGCCCAGTCAGAAGACCCTGCTTCCAATAAGATCATCCAGGACCTGTTATCTGAAGCAATTCCCCCCTCAGAGTATTCACTTGAGAACAACCTCCTTCTCTTCTGCAAACTGGTTATGGTACCTGATAAAGACCTGCAGTTGCAGATCACAATCATATTTCATGACTCTCTCCATGCTGGACACTTGGGTTATAAGAGAACCCTAGCCCTCATAAAGTCACACTACTGGTGGCCACAGATGGCAAAGACCACCAAAAAATACGTTGTCAGCTGCCTAGTATGTCTTAGAAACAAGAACCGCACTTCCAAGCCATCTGGCCTACTCTGCCCTCTCCCAATACCTGAAGGCCCGTGACAAAGCATCTTTATGGACTACATCACCCAGATACCCTTGTCTTAAGGCTACAACACAATCTTAGTAGCGGTCAACCGCTTCTTGAAGAAAGCCTCTTTCTGCCCTTGCTACACAACTGTCACCGCCAAACAAACTGCCAAGCTATTTGTCAAATGTATCTTCCCTCATTTTGGAGTCCCTTGTGACATAGTCTCTGACCATGGTCCCCAGTTCACCTCTGAATTATGGCGAGATCTCATGGCCTCCCTTGGGGTAAACTCCCTCTACAGCACTGCATACCACCCACAGACCAATGGACAAACTGAAAGAACAAATCAGACCTTGGAACAATATCTCCGCTGTTTCAGCAACAAGACGCAGGACAATTGGTCTGACCTTCTTCCCATTGCCCAATACTCATATAACTCAGCATACCACGGATCAATTGGCATGACCTGTTCCAAGCAAACCTGGGTTACACGCCTTCCTTCCTCCCTGACTTACAGGGTTACTTCCATTCACAGTCTGCAGCCGAGCTTGCTACTGAAATTAAGAAAACACAAACCCAACTTGTTGCTCACCTACAGTCTGCTATCTTAGACTACAAGAAGTACTACAACAAGAAAAGAATTCCAGGCAACCAGATCCAGCTTAAAGACTTGGTGCTCCTTTCAACTAAGAACCTCCCAGTTATTGTCGCCTCTTGCAAATTTTGTCCCTGCTTCATTGGACCATTCCAAGTAACTGAAAAGATTGGTTCTACCGCCTTCAGACTGTCTCTTCCTGAGCACTTCCACATCCACAACGTTTTCAATTGCTCACTCCTTCTGAAGCTAAGACAGCATTCTCCCAGTCACCAATCAAAGGCTCCACCTCCCCCTCTCTATTTCCAAGGTTCTGAAGAATACAAGGAACAGGAAATCCTAGCCCATTTCACCCTTCAATCTGGCACAGAATACCTCATCCTATGGAAGGGCTATGAACTTGAGGACTCTACTTGGGAACCCAAAGGAAATCTAAACCACTATCAAAAGTTGCTACAGGACTACCAAGAGCTCCAGACTAGCAGCTAGGGGGATACTATTAGGATTTGCCTTTTCTATAGCTGCTATTATGTTTTTATTTACTTGCTTGTTTCTGGCTTGTAAGTTTTAGGATTGCCTTCCATTTCATTTTATTTATCTTCCTCTTCCCTTTACCTTTCTTTTCCACCTTTGGGTTTCAAAATAGGCCTTGTAAAGGCCTAGTTATGACCTAAATACTGATTAGTATCAGTTTCAAACTCCCCTTACCTCTGCACTCGGTTTCAAACCCTGGACCTATTTGTGAAAGTCTTAGAAGTTAGTCCAAAAATGCTTACTTTTGCTTTACTCTTGATTTATGCTTTTTGAGCTTTAGACCCGTTTTTCCTGAATTTTTACTTGCTTTAACATCAAAGACAGTTGCTGTAACCGCTTCTTCTCCTCCTGGTCACCCTTTAACTGGGTTTAGCTTAACTAAGCTAAACTACAAGTTCTGATCTCTTACCTTAAATTTTCATGCATGTCTTCTAACCATTTTCAGTTAAAACTCTTTACACCATTCCTTGCACCTCAATTCAACAGTGCACAATAAAAAGGCTTGGTTTTCCAGTCTCAACAATAAGTTGAGATTGTTTGACTTGTACCCCAAAAAGGTACTTGTTAGGTTTTGTGGCTTGTGTTTCCTTACCAATTTTAGTTTAAGTTTTTTATCTTTGATCTTATGATTCCTTTTGACTTTCTGTTTCATCAGTTAGGTAGTTTCTATAGTAATATCCACAATTTGATTGTTGATAGTTTCAATCCTCCAACTAGTGGTGAGCAATTCCCAGACTTATAAATTGATTTTTTGACCATGTCATAGTTATCAAGACTGGACTCTATTTTATTTTCTTAGGGTTAATCAACTGCCTCAGTCCTTATTTTACCTCTTATAAGCTTCTAGGAGCCCTAGTCCAGTTGTTACTACAAACCTTACCTCTATTTTTATATTTAACTAACATAAATATAACTGGGCTAAAAGCGTTAGTTTACAACCACCTCCCCCAGACCATGAGACCTTACAGGTACACTGGGTGCTGTAGCCCTGAGGAGCAGGTGCAGGCTGAGAAATAGGTTATGTGACGGAAATTGCCAGATAGTAAGAAGCTGTCTCTATTTTGGTGTGAATCACCACCCAAATACACACAGAGTTAATGATTAACCACCAATTCAGCTTCAAATACTGTTATGTGAAATTTCAAAAATAAGATACTAGGGTTAAGTAAAATGATTAACCCTAATCAAAAGAGACCAAGATAAATAGCCTGAAAGAAAATCAGAGTGACTTCAGCATAAAATTCAGAATATTCAGATAGAACCAAAGTTTCAGTTTTGAACGTAGGAGGGACAACTCTAAGATTGGCAGGCATTGTATTAACATTGAGCAGAGGTGTCATGGCCCATACCAGAGTCTGGCTGGACTCTCACAGGGGAGGTAGGCTGGGCCTGGAAGGCCATGTACACCATAGGCGCAATTATGACCAGGTAGTTGACTGCAGTAGCTAGGGGACGCCAAATCACAGTATGGGGCATGACCTGGTTGGCCAGCCCCAACACTGTGATATAGACAAACCACAACTTACTGAAGTCCTGATCATGAGGCCCGTTGGGCAGGGGGGAGTAATAGGAATCTCCTTCATAGAAGGAGTGATGATCTCTTAAGAGCAACCAGGAGGGAGATTCAGATGATGGGGATGGAAATACTCCAAATCAAGAGCGCAGGGTGGTTTGACTGAGGTAGTAGGAGTATATCCAGGAGGGTACAGTTAGGAAAGTTTATATTGAGTAGTAGATTCTCAAATAGATACAAACATAATAATTAAATTTGAGCAAAAATAGATAATTCCTGCAAGAAGATAACAATTTCTGGGCATAAACTTGTTTATTTTAAGATGTCAACAGTGAGGAAAGCTTTCCCTCCTCACTACTTATACTTACTGGTAATTTTGAGGCCTCTTGTGCCACCAGAATCTGATGGCATCAATTTCAGTTAAACTTAAAATTTTGACCAGAATTTGCGTGCTTGGGCCTGGAGGTGGATGGTATTGGTTTGTATAACAGGAACCTTGATTGGGCTTCAGCAAGCCAAGGTGCCACTGCTACTTATAGAGCCTGCAAGCAATTGAGTGCCCAATTGTGCAATTAAATGATTGCGCTCCCAATGTATTGTTTCCTGATAATTAAGAGGGCCAAAATTGTTAATGAGATCAAAGCCAGGGATTCAAGGCTTGTGTGCATTTTGAATCCTGGGCCATTTTTTAATTGAAAGGGTTTTTTTCTCTGGGAGACAATTGGTGAAGGTTTCCAGGCTACGGGTAGTTTGGCCTCTGAAGAAGGCCAACTGGTTGTCCAGGGCATTCTGGGCCCTGACAGGAGGCAACGGCAAAGTGCCAACTGCAGGACCCCATCTTCCCGTAATGATCCAGCTAAGAATTAGATTGTAGGGAATGTAGAGCAGCAGGACAACTACAGGGTGCAATTGAAAATAAATTTAGACCAAGGGATATTTGATTTTATTGAGTAAATTTTTGGGAGGACTCAACTCTTAAGAGTTGAAACAGTGAAAATTATTCAATATATATCAAAATTTGACTAAACAATACTTCCTGGATCCTAGGCTCCTATTCCTTTCACATTGTCAAGTAAGTATCTAGTCCAGGTTGCAAAGAACCCTTGGGTGACCAATTTCTGACAACCATGCTGATTAACAAGCTCATATTGGGTGACCCTCAAATTACGTCAATTTATCAACATCAGTTTAAAAGGGAGAACTGGTTTCAGCTGGCAAACTGGAGCAGCTGTAACCAATTTTTGATTAACTGTTTGATTCAAGTCCGTTAAATAAATCAATTTTTAAAGGGTTTCTGGCTTTTTGAGCTTTCCTACTTGGCCAAATAATCCCTGCAATTACAGAATCTACTATGACAGGTTGGGGGTCTTCCACTGGGAGTGCAGACAAGGGCAGTCCTCTTCAATCAAAGGTCTGGGCAACAAGTCAAGGACACAAGTCAAGAAGAAGTGGGTCCAAATCATCACAAGTAAGACTCTTAACCAAGTTTTCACCAGAGATAAGGAAGTCCTGTGCCCTGCTGGGGAGATCTTCCACAAGATGCAAAAAATGAGAGAGTTTATCACTCACTCTCAGCACAGAGGAGGAAATCTGTTCCCAGAGATCAGGAGAAGTGGACCAGGTGAGTAGGAGAACTGGGGACAACATAAAGATAACAAACTTACAAATTGGGATCACCATTTTGGGGTGAGCAAAAATGGAGATTTTATCTCAAAATGTAAACTTCAAAGTAAAAAACACCCCAGAAGAAAGAGGGGAATTTTCTGTGTCTGGAAAGTAAAGGGGGTAGCTAAGAACCTTGGGAATAAGATGCTAGACAAGATGTACCTGTCAATAAAAGGATATAGGGCTTGGGAACAAAGCAAAAGAAAAAGCAAATCCAAAACTAAATTATAATAGGTAAATATAAAGTTTTCAATACTAACTTTCAGAGTTTGAACCAGACTCCAAAAGCAAAAGTGGTAAGGCTTAACATTAGTGCTAATACTAACTATAGGGACTTCAAAGAGGACAACTGGATCCAGGGGACAACAACTAAGGTAAGGAATGATAACTATCTTTACTAAAAAACTTTAGAATATCAAAGGACCAAGAAAAGGCCCCAGCAACCAAAATTTTTAAAGCTTTTTTAAAAGATTTAAAAGTTTAGAACTTTTATTGATAATAATGAGCAAACAGGGAACCAGAAGTCCCCTGTCTTGATTTAAGGAACATGCTTAGAATTTTGGAGGTCAGCTGATCTGGGCAACAAATTTGATTGGCCAGGAGAGAAATTTTGTAAGGGAATCTCAAGTGGACTGGAAGTGTGAGAGAGGGGGGCTAAACTAACTAAGTTTGGCTCCCATCCCAGTGAAACAAACCACCAGGATGCAGCCCAGTGGAGAACTGGGACAGCCGCTCAAAGAGGGGACCACAGGTAAGACACAGGGGACAGTTGAGGGAAGTATGCATTCAAACCCATCAGCATCAGTCCAGCAAGCAACCAGGGGGTACAGGTGGGAGTGGGAGGGAGAACTTTAGGGACCTGGAGAGGCACCAAGTTGCTCTCCTCCAGACTGGGAATGGAGGTCATTGATACTTCCTTTCCTGAAGGAGCAGACTGGGTGAAATCAACGTCATTCAGGTCCAGGCCATTACAAGTCAAACTCTTTACCACAGCCTCCCCAGAGAACAGGAGACCACTTGGGAAATCCAAGAGGCTGGAAGAATTATCACCCACAAGCCAAGCAGAATAGGTGATTTTAGACCACAAGACTGGTGAGGTCAACCACAGAAGTAACAAAAATGGAGCCAAGAAAAACACAACAAACTTAATGACTGGGAGTATTATAATTGTGATCTCCTCAAAATTTGGAGAAGATTGATGTAGTTTTTGAAGTTGCAAGCAATAAAAATTAGTTCAGGCAGGGCAACCACAAGCAGGGGGGCAAAAGGAGCAACAGAGTGGGTTTGGAGAGCTTTGTAGCAGTCTTGGGTGTCTTGGTTAATCACAAGAACAAAAGCGGGTTCAAAAATAGGAAAGTTAAAGAAAAATTCAAAATAATAATAGTAATTAAATTGAAAATCAAATAAAATTTTTGGTTCAAGAGCTGTTTTTGAAAGAAAAAGCAAAAGAAGAAACAACTATACACCAAGCCTCTTCAGAAGGCCACAGAAGAGTTGCCGGGTTCAAAACTGGAGGGTATAAGGTAAGTTTCAAGGAAACAACTAACAATTTAATCTTTTAGATAATATGGACTTGAAACTAAGTTTTGGTCCAACCACTATATTTGAAATAAAGTGCAACAAGTTTCCAAACTTTTTAATAAATTGGACAGTAGACAAGCAGGGGACTGGAGGTCCCCTTGCTGAGTCAAAAGGAGTGGGTTGCAGGGGAGGATAGATTACATGACTCCAGGACTTACATCCAATTGGCTGGCAGGAAAAGTTTACTGATCAGGACCAGGAGGACTGGAAAGCTTCCCATTAATTTCTGCGGTCCCATCTGATTGGCTAGAGGGAACTCCAGGCATCTGAGTTTCACTTGGTTTCTTGGACATCAATGTGGCATCACCTGATTGGTTGGATATGATAGTTTTCAAAAGTGGACAACACCATGCCAACAAGTAGTCCAAATTGATCAATATTTCCTCCCAGCGAGGAGCAACCACAGGCAATGGATCTGCGGGGTAGGCCAGCACAAATCTTTCATCAACTGTGTGTGCTAAATTCTCTAAAGAATTGAGGGGTATGGCTAATACTTTTGGTCCTTTCCTAGTACCTCTGGGGAAGATAATGCAATCCAATGCCAAGGGTGGCTGTCATGACCGGGTGTAGTATCATACCAAGGCGTCATGGGAGGAGTCCACCCTTCAGGATATTGAAACACCAAAGCCCAATACAGGAAGGGCAAGGAGCAAGACAAATACAGCATACCTGCTGCAAGTGAACGGTAGGCACCAAGGTGAGGCACTACAACCTCAGCAAGACTAAGGATGGTCAGAATGACCATCCCATATCTGCTGTGGTCATAAGGTATAACCTCAGCAGCAGGATTGAAGGATTGGAGGAGGAGTGGGAGGGATGTAGTTGCTGGTCTGTCCAGGGCTGGGCCCTGGCTGGTAGCCCATGGTAATAGGTTCTACAGTTTCTACTAATGAAAGTGCTGGTGACTGAGATGGTTGATAAGGGATTGTCCAAGGTGATAAAAGAATATGGGGAAGGAAGGCAAATACTACTCTTTGGACCATATACTTTATTAAACGTTGTCTGCGTCTGTCTTGATTTTAGGGAAGTGGGTTTTATATCACTAATCTGGTCTTCCTTGGAAGCAACTACTGGCAGCTCCTTGCAGTGCTCTAGTAGCCCAACCTTTGGTAACAGGTACTTTGGGGATGAAGGTAGAATTCTTGAGAACAGGGGATATGGCCCCAAGAATCTTAGACTGGGTTGGTGGAGGGAAGTTCTCTGAGCTTTGGCCATTGGATTGGTTGATTGACTCATGGCTGGGGGAATTCTGGGGTCTAGGTTTGGCTCATCTGGTTTCATCTTGAGATCAGTTGGATTGCTGAGAGCTAATTGGTGACTAATTATATCTGGCTTAATCATTAGAGGCTGGGAATGCTTGGCAGTTTGGACTTGCTTCTGGGAAGAGGAATTGTCATTTGCTGATGGATACTCCTGACTGAAGGGCTTTCCTTCTATTTCTGACCCAATGAAACAGCTTGAAGCTGCAGGCATTGTGGGTTTTTAATGGCTTGGAAATCTTCCCTGGCAGAATTTATTTGATTGGAAGGGGAAACTGAAACATCTTCCTGCAGATGATGCTTCATGACATCAGTGGGTGAAGTGGTATTAATTTTTAAACTGGAGGGTTGGATGGGGACAGGTGCCTTATTTTCAGGGGAACTGGTTAGAGCTGGGGCTGATTTACTTGCCAAGTTATTCAACAGACCCAGTTGATACTAGATCTGCTAAACAACCCAGCAAAAATTATTCATTTTTGGTTGGGAGCCACCCAACTCACTTATGGCATTGGAGCTGGTGGCTCTGCTACTGTTGGGGGCCAATAGCCCCCCTGGGCCAGTTTGTGAACTGGCCCTGGTCATATCATCAACTTTTATTAACAAAAGCTGATCTCTCTTTCAAGAGACAGTTTACACCCGCCCTGGTGGTTCATGGGAGGTTTAAATCCCCCAGCAGGTTTGCGCAGTTGCCTGTGTTTTTGCTTTTCAGCAAAGGTTGCAGGTTCAACTCCCAGGCTCAACTCCCGGGCTCAAAATTTTATAATTTATGGCCCTTACAGTGGCAGTAAATTTACAGGAAGCTATTCAATAAGTTCCTGTTTGATCTCTGATTGGCCAGTGCTCATGGAATGCTTCAGGGACCCATTAACTCCAGTTTGAGTAGAATATGTTACAGTAGTTTTAAAAGCTATGGCAACAACCAAAGTTACCTCATATTTAAACAAAATGGTTTCAGATTTGAACAAAATCCAAGCTGTGCGAGATTCAGGATTCAATTAATTCAAATATTTTTGGTTAATAAATGAACTGTCAAACCAAAAACAAAATTTCACTAGCACATTATATGAAATTATATCAAACATCAAGCAGAGTAGTTCAAATCACAAACAAAATGAACTGATGCAACAAGTGAGATGGATGGATGCTGTTCCAGAGTATATTATAATCCAATCAGGAGTCATATGAGGCACCAACAGAAGGACTAAAATGAAACAGAATTTGAGGAATCTAGAAACAAGACTCCACAAGCACAAAACAAAATGAAGTCACACAAGATGTGTAGTATGAGCAGCCTATAATAGAAAACTATAAATTTAATAGCCAATCAACAGCTATTCAATTTAGGAACAGAGGCGTTTTATTCATTTTCATGGCTCCTGATTTGTATGAAATGGTTTTGAGAACCTTCCAAATGTGGACTCAAGATTACAATAAAAATAAACCATTCTATTTTAAAATTTCTACTTTTAGTGATTTTATCCTAGGTTTTGTTTCAAGATGGTTTTTACTAGCAACATTTTCAACGGCACCAGCAGCCAAGCCAGTGTTGTAACTGAGTTTCCAGACTTGCCTGCTAACGTATCTTACAATACACAGGGGGCGCTCAATGAGTTGCCCCTTGACGTATCTAATGTTATGGGTTAATCTGATGGCAATATCAAATGGCGGGTACTTCATCCTAATTAGGAGCATTAACAATTTGACTTGCTGATCCCCACTCAAGTTATTCCTTGGCTTTGAACCTTACATGGAACTTCCCACTATGCCACCCCCTTGTGGCTTTCCCCATATGGTATATTAATCACAATATTCTACAATAAACAACACCTTATTCTTATTATTCTGTCCTTTCTATTGGACTGTTGTCTTCCCCAATTCCAAATACTGAATTCTCATTGGTTCAGTTGCAACAGTGATAGCAGCAGTAGGTTTACGACCTACTTAAAACAAATTCCCCCTAAGAAAACGCGGAGTGCGGGCCGTATGGCTACTCCCCAACAAGAAACTTTTCTGCCAATCCCCAAGGGGGACATTTCTGACAGGTATATCATCTATCAAGACCAGCTAGTCCTCACAAGCATGTACAATTGGCTCTGCTTTGGGCAGTGTGACACCAGCGCCACCCTGCCCCAGTCAAACTTATCCCAACACATGCTCAACCTTCAGCCAGAATCCTTTGTGGGTGGCGTCAAAGGGGCCAACATTGTCAGTTGGCTCCAGCCCGCCAAAACCCGCCTCTGTATCTGTCAGGTTCCTGAGCCCATGTGGGTTGCCACTGTGTCTGGGCGCCTCACAGGGCCTGCCGCCGTGTGATTCACCAACTGGGCCAGTCAGGAACTTGACGTTACCTGGGCGGCATTTTGAGATGCCACAAAGTCCTGCTACAGCAGAACCTTCTCCCCCATTGTCGTGGAAACTCCTCTTCTAGAAATCAAACAAACTGGGTCTGTTACTGAGTACCTTGCCACCTGGCAACAAGCTCTTGCTGCCATCCTTAAAGCTGTGACTGACAGAAATGCAATGCTACTCACTCTCATTATCAATGGGTTAAAACCCCATATCTGCAAGTGGGTCACTGTAGGTTGCTGCACCTCCATTAATGACTGCTACAAGGCCATTATGGAGGCTAACAACCAGGCCTCAATGGGCTTCTGCCGTACCAGTGACACTCCATACCAACCTCATACAACACCTAGCAATGGCCACAATCAAGTGGGCCGCTGCCAGCCCTGTCAGCAGGATAATGGGACTAAATGCCCCCGCAAGGGGGAGCTCCAGCTAGCAAAGATTGAGGATCAGGGAAAAGCCTGTGGGTTGTAGCAAAAAGAGGCCCTACAACTCCACCTGACCCATCCTCTCAATCCTTGCTTGTGAAGAACCCCTGTGACTACAACATCCATGAAGTCAAAACCCTGGACGTCTTCCAAGTCCACAGTGACAGCCCTGTACTACAATCAAGCCACTCCTCAAATAAAGTAACCCACTTATCCTACCCCTTCCATTTCCGTGGGAACACCCACAAATTACTGGTAAATACCAGGACCAACCACACTATGGTGGACCAGGCATTTGCTGACTCACAACAACTGGACCAAGTGCCTAGCAGGCTTAAGGCAATACAAGTAGCTGACTCCCGTAGAGTTACAATTACCCATAAGACAGTACCCTTCTCTGTGAGAATGGGGAACATCCAGGTTAAGCTCACTGGGCCAATCATGGTAGGGCTCAGCCACAGCGTAATTTATGGCCTCAACTGGCTTTGGCACAACTGTCCCTACATTGACTAGGATACCTCTGTCATCACCCTCAATAGAAATGGGGTGGGATTTCAGATCTACCCTGTTGAAATGAGCAAGTTACTCCACAATACTGTGTTTTTTAGGATAACAGAGGCAGGATTGTACAACTTCAAGGGGGGAAAATAGACTTCAACCAATGTTCAGTCAAAGTTATCCGCGCTGAATCATCTGCAGTCCCTCCCTTGACCTCTTCACCACCACCAGCGCTTGCTGCACTCCTCAAGGAGTACAATGACGTGTTCAGTGAGACACTTGAACAACTACCTCCTCCCTGGGAGATCCAGTACGCTGTGAAAATCCAAGGATTATTACCTAAAGCATAACCATTATAATGCCTTAGACCAAAGGAAGATGAGACCCTCTGCCAGCACCTTGTGGACGCGCTTGATAAGGGCTTCATTTGCCCCTCGCTCTCTCCATACGGGGCGGCTGTCTTCTTTGTAGCCAAGAAGGACGGGTCCCTTTGCCTGGTCATAGACTACCATGCCCTAAATGAGGTAATGGTTAAGAATAAATACCCCATGCTGCTGATTGATAACCTGTTTGATACACTTGCAGGTGTAAAGGTCTTTAGCAAGATTGATCTCACTGCAGGGTACAACCAGGTCCGCATTGCACCAGGGGATGAGGCAAAAACTGCCTTCTGCACACGCTACAGGTTGTTTGAGTGTTGTGTCATGAACTTTGGAATGACCAACACTCCTTCCACCTTTGCCATGTTGATGAACAAAGCCTTTGAGGAACTGATTGTAAAGTGTGTGGTTGTGTACCTTGACAACATTATTGTCTTCAGTCAAGATCAAACCACGTACCTCCAACACCTCCGTGCTGTCCTCAACACCCTTTGAAAAAACCAGCTAAAAGCTAAACCCTCCAAATGCAAGTTCCTCTAGTTGGAGCTGTTATTCCTTGGGCATACCATCTCTTCCCAAGGGATAAAACCTAACCCTACCAAAATCAAGGCAATCACTAGCATGTTGCCCCCCACTGATGTGGGCCAGGTGTGGACATTCTTAGGCACAGTTGCCTACGTGCGCAAGTTCATTTCCAATTGCAGGGAACTAATTGCACCTCTCACTGAGCTCCTCAACACCAAAAAGCACTTCCATTGGGCCCCCTATCAGAGAACAAGCCTTTGAGATGTTGAAGCAAAGGCTCACAACAGCACCAGTACTGCAGTTTCCCAATTGAAACTGCCAGTACAAACTTGAGACCAATGCCTCTGACAGGGTCATAGGGGGCGTGCTAAGGGTGGAAACTGACAATGAAGTCTTCCTCCCTGTGGCATATGAGTCCAGGAAACTTACCAATTTGGAACAACACTATCCCATTCATGATAAAGAATTGGCGGCAATTGTGCACTGTGTTGAGAAGTGGCGCTGTTACCTGGAAGGTGCTATCTTTTCACCCCGCATTCTGACGGACCACAAGTTGCTTCAGTACTTCAACACGCGGTCCCACTTGACACACCACCAAGCAGGATGGTTTGAGCGTCTATCCCCTTGCCAGTTGCACATCAAGTACAAGCCTGGGAAGAAACTTGTCACAGCCAACGCCCTTTCACAACTCTACGTAGCGTCTATCACTGGGGACAATGGTTTGGATCAGATTAGCCCATGCTCTACCTCCACCCTGAGGCAACTTGCTATGAGGTCCTTAACTTGGTAACCATCTCCAAGTTGAAGGAAAACAAAAGTCAGTTCACCACCAATGCTGGTAGCATCTGCCGTCAGGCAGAGACAGGGGAGAAGACGCCTTACATTCCCACCACGCAACAAGGTGACACAACATTGCACTATCACCAAACCCTGGATCATATCAGAGGGAGTAACCTCTTTGAGATCATGAAACAGAAGGTTTGGTGGCTGCACATGCGCCAAGACATCTTGGACCTCCTCAAAACGTGTGTGCTGTGTGAGAAGAATACATCCAAATCTGCACCCCCAAGTCTGTCCTGCCCATCAAGGCCACAGAACCCTTTGAGCAGTGGGCCCTTGGCATTGTGGGGCCGCTCCCTAAAGACAGACTGGGGAAGAAGTATATTATCACTGCCATCAACTACTTCACTTGCTGGCCAGTGGCCTGGGCAACCACTAACCACACTTCCACCACCATCACCTGCTTCATTGGCAAGGAAATTATGGCCTGCTTTGGGCGACCTAAACATCTCATCACAGATGGCAGGCCCAAACTTGTTGGACATGTCATGAGAGCATACCACGCCAAGAACACACTCATACGTATAGTTACAACCCCCTACCATCCTCAAGCCAATGGATGCATAGAACAGTTAAATGGCTCACTGGTTCAACTGATTGCCAAACTCTCACAGGAGCACCTCAACACCGCATAGACTGAACACCTGCCCACTGCTCTACTTATCCTGCAAGCAAGAGTCAACAGGGGCACGGGGTTCAGCCCCAGCACCCTGGCCTTTGGGACATCTGACAGCCTGACAGGAGTTGAACAGGGAAAGCTACCATCCAGAGTTCCCAAAAAGCCTCCCCTAGTAACAACCCCATCCCTAGACCAATGGCGTGCCAAAGCCTGGGAAATTGAACACAAGCAAATTGAAGGAAGGACAAGGCACTTCAAAGCCAGGTACACTGTAGGTGACCCCGTCTAAACCCTCAATCCCAATTCTTCCAAGTTGAAGCCCAACCACCTAGAGCCCTTCAAGATAGCTGCTGTCTATGACAATCATACCTATCAACTTGAAGATGCCCAAGGGAATACCAAGAAGCTTCCCCATGATTGCTTGCGCCCCTGCCGCGCCATCCCCACACAAAGGCTGTTTGTGCAGACCTTCCCAGACCTTCCACAGACTCCGGTCTTGGTGTCTGACAACAAGCAGGGGGAAAGGGGGGTGTTGCAACCAAGTTTCCAGACTTGCCTGATAATGTATCTTACAATACACAGGCAGCGCTTGATGAGTCTCCCCTTGACGTATCTAACATTATGGGTTAATCTGATGGCAATATCAAATGGCAGGTACTTCATCCTAATTAGGAGCGTTACCAATTTGACTTGATGATCCCTGCACAAGCTATTCCTTGGCTTTGAACCTTACATGGAACTTCTCACTATGCCACCCCCTTGTGGCCTTGTGGCTTTCCCCATATAGTATATTAATCACAATATTCTACAATAAACAACACCTTATTCTTATTATTCTGTCCTTTCTATTGGACTGTTGTCTTCCCTAATTACAACTACTGAATCCTCATCAGTTCAGTTGCAACACCAGCTTTAATGGAGGCAAGGCTCAGAATGTGGAGGCACCTGTTTACACCCAAGCCTTTGAGGCGGGTAACAAGGAAGCTGACCTGTTACTGACCACCGACCCTTATGGCTTTGACTTGTTCAGTAGTCACTTAGTGTCTAGCTCTTCCCCTGCTCCTGTACCCACCCCCACACATGCTGCCTGTCAACCAACCAATCAGAATGGCAACCTTGATTTGGAACAACTTCCTGCTACCAGCCAACCTACCCCCCAACCAATCAGGCTTCAGCTCCCGCGGCCCAGCACCCTAAGTAACAAATCATCACCACCCAAATTCTTCAGGAAATTATGGCACTCAACCTGCAGGGTCTGTCCTGGGATCAGATTGCAACCCAATTGCAAGACACTCAAGCCACCATAATGCGGGAGTTCAACAACCTGATGAACAAAGAGAATATGATTTGGACAGCCAAGAAGCCCAAGAAGGCCCCTGAGTCCCAAATCAATGTGGCCTACCCAATCATGCTTGACCTCCTTCAGCGGGACCCCAAGCTTCCCTTGACCCAGGTCTGGAAGCAACTTGTGCACCATGGCATATGGGTGTCTGAGCGCATGGTGCAGCTCTGGATGTATGGGAAGGTGGCTTAAATACAGGTTCTTACTAATTTTGCCGGTAACTAATGGGATGATGCTGAGGATTCCCCATATGATCCCACCATTGAATCCACCCTAGTCAAATGCCTGACTAGTCTATAAGATGATGTCATGTTTATCTCCTACTATAAGATATCAATAGCTTTTGATAATTTTGGTGAGCAAGGAAAAGCCATCACCAAGAATAGAAGAAAGAAGGTCAAGAAGGGGACGTTCATTGGTGCATTTCTGGCTATTTCAGCCAAGGGTTTTGTCTACTATCAGACAAACCCAGATTTCACTGATGGCTACAAGTACAGCCACATCCTTGGTGGATTACTAAACTCCTGGGATGACTCAAATTCCAAATACCAGGTTTTCTTGAGCCACCAGATGGAGGGTAGCTCCACCGTCCCCAAGGTCATCCAGGGACGCAGGCACACATCCATCCATCTGGCTGATGCTGTGTTCTTTAATATTAGAGATACACTCCAGGAGCACCGCCCTCAGGTTTTCAACAACCTCTATCTTGGGGTCCTTGACCAAAATTCTCTCTTTGGTCACCAAATTGTGGCTGAGTTGTTTTCCTAAATTGTCTTCCACATGAACATGGTCAATCAATCACATAAGGATAAGCGTCTCCCACCCTGTGTCACAGCCACCTACCAGCCCATCCAGCCAATGACCAATGAGGAATACAATGTGCATTATATGGCAGCCATCATGCGCAATCCTCCTATCCCTACCACCACCACCCCTCACCTTCCAGCCCCACCCACCCACCCAATCCCAGACCCCCCAGGCCAGCACTACCTCTATGTCTTCCTTCCTGCGCTATTCTGCCTACTAGGCATCACTCTTCCCTGCCCCAATAAACCCCCTGTTGCCAAAATTTTCTATTTATATTATCTTCATTTTGAATTTTAATTGTTTATGTCTCTTTGTTTATAGTTGGTTTTATTCTTTATGTTCAGCTAACTTCTATAAAATCATATATTTACTATGCTGTGTATCTAGATCCAGAACACAGTTATTTTTAGTACCCAAACACAGCCTCTTGTGAAAATATTAACAACAATTTGATGATCAGCTAAATTTAAATTATAAAATTATTGTTTAACTGTTTTTAGATAAAGTTGTTACTGATCCAAATTAAAAACCTTAATGATAAAACTTAAACCAATCAGGAGCTGAGTGATAAAGTGATTGTTGTGATATAAAGGGTCATTGTCATGAATGACATTTCAATACTTTTATTGAAGACCCAAGAGTCAAACTCCAGTCCCCTGAAGGCAGATTGGACCCCCCAGGACGGTCCAGGACCCACCAATCTGTTAAATCACAGACTCAAATTGTTAAGTTGCCCCGTGACCTGCCAGCCTAATACTGAGGATTCCCCAAATGGTTGCCAGATTGCTGCCAAATCAGTGCCACTGGAGACCCATACCTATGCAGGAAATGTGGTCTGCCTAAAGGAGGTTGGGAAAAAACCTGCTACTAGCCCTGCCAACAAACACCAGCTGTTGCCAGTCTCCAGTCCAGAAAAGGTGTTGCAATTAGCCTGCTCAGGTGACATGGTGAACCAAAGCAGCAAAATTAAGCATTGCCACTTCTGTTTGCCAGAGTGTACCCAACCAGAGCCTGATGACCTCCAGACCCTAAGCCAAGATCCATGCCCTACCGGCAAACTGCCCATGAACCTGAAGCCTGTGAAAAGCAAAGAAGCAAAATCACATGGTATAAGAATGCTGGCAGTGTGGTGATGACCACATTGTAATTTTTGATAATAAAGTTTATGAACCTTTGGTTCAAACAAATTCTACCCTATCTAGTCTAAGTGATCTTCCATCTTAATTATGGCCAAGTAGACAACCAGGCCGTGCGCTCCTCCAGAGACCAACCTGCCAAACCGCCCCAGGCATTATACTGTCCCCCGGGAGCCCCCTTTGGACCTATGCACTTTACTGAATACCCACCCGACCTGGCCTATTTAGAGTACAATTTGGAAACCATCCTCATTGCTGACCCATTGGCAAGGACTAAAAGTACCAAAACCATAGGTCACAAAGGAAAGAGGATCAAGATACCGCCCTTATTGTTCAAGGACAAGTACAACTACCTACCAGCATACTTTGTTCCCATGACTCCGCCATTAACCCCAAGACCAGACCGCCCACTGAAACCTACCACCGCAGCCAAGACCACCTCTACCCAACTGTTTGGAGTACTCTACATTAATTTGACAGGATTGATGGATTCCATGGTCCCCAACTCCAGACCCTGGTCCTTGCTCAGGCAATCTGTATCTTAAAGTATCAAGTTACTACCCATTCTATGGTGGGCCTTACCCACCAGCTTAGCTGCACCTCACCTGAGCTTCCCAATGCCTCTACCTATGACTGGCTTCCTGACAGTCATTTAATAATTCTTTGATGCATGTGCGCTAATTAATATGATTTGCTAGATCTTTTGCTATTGTGCGCCATTGTTGCTGTGGCAAGTTGTTGATGAACTAGTGCTAACCTAGCAGCTGATTGGGCACTAGTCCATCAACAAATTGCCACAGCAGCAATGGCACACAATGGCAAAAAAACCAGCCACTCATATTAATTAGCGCACATGCATCAAAGAATTATTGAATGACCCTTTATGTCACAACAATCACTTTATCACTCAGCTCCTGATTGGCTTAAAGTTTATCATTAAGGTTTTGAATTTGGATCAGTGACAACTTTATCTAAAAACAGTTAACATATAATTTTCTAATTCAAATTTAGCTGATCACCAAATTGTTGTTAATATTTTCACAAGGGGCTGTGCAAGACGCTAAAAAATAATATGGCAATTATGGAAGCAATGCCAACACAAAGCAAACAACACATATTGAGATGAGCGTAAAACATATACACAATGGGTAAAAAGATGGGATAGTGTAGCAAATGGAAAACAAACAGGAATAAACAAAGAGGCAACAGTATCAGAATAATACAGATTTTATTGGGGTGAAAGCTATAAAAACATATGAAAAGGTTAGTAAAAAATCAATGAGAGAATTGGGGAAACTTCTAAAAGACCTTGACTGCAATTTCATAATCAAAGTAATTGACTGCAAGGTTGAAGCCAGAGTGAAGTATGCTGTCCTTGACAGAGACAAAATAGACAAGGTGTCTGCAAAGGCCCTAATGACAATAATGCCAGAAACCCCTGAGAAGACAATTGAGTGCCTACTCAACATTAAGACAGTGGTTGATGGCTTGCAATTCAAGTCATTTGCCCTCTCTGTGCTGTCTGTCTGGACAGACAACCCTGAGATGTATGCACATCTCAAGCCATTAAAGCGCACCAGGAAAGAGAACACAGAATTGCCAGTGCAATTGCTTGCACCAAGAATGGCAAAGCCTGCCAAAGTTGCCGGCAAGGAGGAAATCTGCAAAGGTACATAAAAAATTATAATTAATAAAAATTCCAAAATACTTACCTTTTTTTAGAAAAAATTGACAGTGAACTCTACTGGGTCCTGGTTCTTTTTGTCCTGCCCACATTCTATTCAAATTATGCCACTCACGTGGCCAAAAAGCTCTATCTGTTCCCCTGTCTTGCAGGAGCTCAAGGATAGGATTCACAGTATCTTCCCAATGTCCAGGGACACACTAGCTGGGTTGACGCATGTCAAGGGGGCATCTGAGTGGGCAATTACTGCCTACAAGGATGCCCAATGGTCCACCTAGACCTGGTTGTTCTTGGTGGACTTTACTGTGTAAACTCCATTGAGCTTGTTTGGGACGTCCTGGAGACGCTCTCATTTAAGAATGTACTGGAGATGGGCCAGGCCCATTCAGTTGCTTGCTTCTGCTTCCTGTAGAGCATACCATCTCTTACCTCTTGGACAACTTTGGGTGTGTGGTGGCAAAACTGGCTGTTGCAGATGCAACAGCCATAAAGAAGACAAAAATCCTCTTGGCAGACTTTGGGCTGGCCTGGAGTGCCAACAAGACGGGGGTCCTGCAAGCAATGGAGCTGACCTTTGCTAAAACAAAAAAAGAGAAGAAGATCAGTGCTGTTTTTAACAAATTATGCAAGTTTACTGAAGCCTTTGCTGGTCAAAGGCTTTATCTGGTGGTTTACCTGGGGTATCTCTTTTACTTTGGGATGAGTGTGTCTGTAGAGAATCTTGACAGGGTCCTCCTAGGGATTGACAATGCTTGGCTCTCCCTGGATGGGAAGAAGGTCCCACAAGGTTACAACTTGGTTGACCACGTTATTCAGGACGCCCTGGTCCTGGCTGGGATATACGGGTTTGCATCCCGCCAGAAAAGCTGCTCCTCCATTCCCACCTAAGCATCCTCCCTTTTACCAACAGGCGAGAATACTTCGATAAGGGTGTATCCACTGTACACAGTGTGGCAGTGGAAGTTATGCGCCACCTCTATTGTGGGGTGGGTAAATACCGCTGAACCCACTAGATGTGAGAGAGGGGGCTAAACTAACTAAGTTTGGCTCTCATCCCAGTGAAATGAACCACCAGGACGCTGCCCAGTGGAGTACTGGGATGGCCGCTTGGAGGGGGGACCAAAGAGAGGACAAGGGGGACATCTGAGGAAAGTATGCATTCAACCCCATCAACACTAGACCAGTGAGTAAACAGGGTGTGCAAGTGGGAGCAGGGGGCAGAATCACAGGGGTTAGGAGGGGCACCAGATTATCTTCATCCAAGCTAAGAACAGTAGACGCCAAATCCACCTCTAATGTGGGGGCTGGCACGGCGTAATCTGTGTCTGAAAGTTCTAAGTTGTTGCAATTCAGACTCTTGACAATTGTCTCACCCAAAACAAGAAGCTCACCAGGGAGGCGCAGGAGACTCAAGGGATTGTTCCCCACAAGGCAAGCAGAAGTAGAGAATTGCAACCATAGGTTGGGGACAGTTGCCCAGAGAAGAAGCACAAAAGGAGCCATAGTAAATTCCACAAATTTAAAAAATAGGGAGGATCATATTAACAATCTACAGAAAATTATGAATTTGTGAGTGCAATTTTTGGTCTAAAATCAGCAAGATTGGGTTCTGTGAGGGTACCTGCAAGAAGAAACCGGCAGGGAGTAGCAGGAAGCGTCTGGGAGGCTTGGCAATGGTCTTGGGTGGCTTGGGTGGGCGTAAAAGCAAAAGCAGGTTCAAAAATAGTTGATTTTAAAGAAAATTTTGAAATAAACTAGAATTTATAGGAGTTTTTGAATTAAATCTTTGAGTTCAAACTTGAATTTTGAGAGCTTAAACTAAATACACAATAATTAAGTGAAAGACTAAAGTTACAGACTTCAAAAAGAAGACCGGGTACAAAAGTACAACACAAAGGTAAGGCTTGGGACAGAAAAAGACTAACACTTTGTTTAGAAATTAAAGCAGACTCTACAGATTCTACAAAAATAATAGCAAAGTTGAAAGGAACTGTTTCCAGTTTTAATGATTTTGAAAGTTGACAAGCAGGGGACACAAAGTCCCCTGGCATTGTTAAAAGGGGAGAATTGTCAGGAAATGACCACATGAGCACTTTAGCTAGCATCTGATTGGCAGGAAGAGAAATTTTGTTGGACAAGGCCAGAAGCACTGAAAGGTTTTAAGTTAATTTCTGCGGCTCCACCTGATTGGCTAGAGCCCAACCCTGGTATTTGGGATTCACTTGAATTTCTGGTTGTTGATGTGGCTTCATTTGATAGGGTGTTTCTAATAATTTTTAAAAGAGGACAACACCATGACAACAAAAAATCTAAATCAATCAGAGTTTCTTCACAGGCCAGGACAGCCAAAACCAGGGAATCTGCAGGGTAGGCCAGGACAAATCTCTCATCAACAATATGAGCTAAATCTTCTAGAGAATTCAGTGGCTTGGCTGTTATTTTTGGCCCTTTTTTGGTGCAGCGGGAAAAAAAGCTTGATCTAAGGCCAAGGGTGGCAGTAGATTTACACTAGAGGCGCACTCAATAAAAATCTCCTTCCTCAATATAAGCTACAATTTTAAATTTTGCTTTTTAAAAAAATTAATTTATATAATTATTATTTTAGCAAACAAGTTTTGCAAAATAAATCCTGGAGAAGGTCATCATATAAGCATAAATATATTTACTTTAATAAAATTTACTTCTATTGTGTACACTTTACATTTAACTTTTTTAATTTGATTTTTATATTTAATTGACAAAAGTGATATAAACACATTTTTGTAATCCAGTATCAAGTGTTTGGGATAACCTCAGATGCCATAATAAAAAATAATATAAAAAAATAAATTGCAAACCTTTATTGGTGTTCCCGCTAAGTGTGATTGTGGGCTTAGAAGCTTCTAAATATAAAATGTCAATTAATAAATCTTAAATAATAAATTAGAGAATATAAAAAATTTGGACAAGCTAAGCCTTTAATTGATTGGTAGTTTAGCAAGGCAGGCAGGGATGAAAAAATCAGTGTGGCCATAGAATTTGGCCACAGTCTCAGCTAGGAGGGTGTGGATCCTGGCCTGCAGCAAATCAAAGAGATCCTTGGTCCCAGTTGGGGTCCCTTGCTTGACAACTTGCTTGAGCCACCCAAAGACTTCCTTGATGGGATTTAAGAAGGGCAAATGAGCATGGAGGAAGAGAAGGCGCAAATTTGCTGTAGCCAATTGCTGGGGGCCCACTGCAATGCTAGTGTCAATTGATGGAAATTCCTCAAGAATATCTGCCACCTTATGGAGACCAACATTGTCCAGCACAATGACATTGGTGAAGCCAGAGCTTGTGCGCCTCAGGTGCTCCTGGACCAATTGGAGGAATGACAGAAAGGTACAGCTATTTTGAGAACCCAATATCATTTGATACAGCTCAACCCCCTTTGGACCAAGGAGAGCCACCATTGAGTAGGCTGTGGCGCAGACTGCCACGCACCAAGCTACCCTGTCATTTGAGCCTTTTGGGACATACCCATATTCATTCCACATAGACAAGGCAAATGCTAATTTGTCAATGTAATATAATTTGACCGTCCTCTTGGCTTTGAGGGCAGTGTACACCTCTGCGTATTTTTTCCAGACGTCAATGTTGGCTGGGCTGTTTCTGTTGTAGGGAGATACCCCAATCTTTTTCCAAGAAAATTGCATTCCCTTCACCAGATGGTAGTAAAAAGAAATTGAGGCCTCAATCTCAAAAGTAGATTTAACCATGACCTGTATATTTGTCAGTTCAAGATGGCAGTCCCAGGTGATCCACTGGCAGATTGCCCATTTGTGCTCCTTGGTGAGCATGGTTGACACATGCAAGGATTTCTCTGTGGCAAGGACTCAGCCAGTATTGGTGAACATGTTGAAGGTCTTTGAGGCATACTTGGGATCCACCCCAAAAAGAGCTGTGACCGCCTTTTAATCACCAGATTCACACATTAGCTTGAGCAGGATGATGTGTTTGATATCTGGGATGCGCTTCTGGTTGAGCTTAGTAGGAGTAGTTGAAATGGGATCCTTCTCAGGGACTGGCTTGCAAGGCATAGGTACTTTGGTATAGAAGTCTGTAACCTTCTTTAACACCAGTTGTCCCTCATCAGTTCTGTAGGACTCAGGCTCCTTGTCCTCTTCCTGGTTGTCATCACTGACGTAGGGCTCATAGCTAGTGTCAAGTACAGGCTTCACCTTCTCCAGCATGGCTGACAGGACCAACTATTGCCGGTACACAACGTCAAACACATTTAAAGTAAATTCTACCTCCTTGTTTCTAACCGTTTTTGTTGTGGTAGCCTTGGTGGGCTTCTGGGTCAGCTTGGGGACCTGAGGATTGATGCTCCACACCCTAGCAGCTTGTGCTCCTTGAAGCATCTGTGTCAGTGCAGCATCACTATTGAACTCTCCTCTTCCATCTCCTTCCTGAGTAGGCACTTGGGTTGCACTAGCTCTGTTCTTTGACCTGCAGGGGCAACCACAACTGCGGCGCACAACGGGTGTATTAGTACTCTGTTTTTATGTTCCTTCCATTTTGAGAATTTAATAAAATATTAAATAAATTTCAATTAATTTACTCCCTAATTTTGTTTTTTGTTTTTATTTGAATATGAATATTTGATTAATATTCCCCCCATATCCTGATTATAGATTTTCATTTCATAATTAGTTGTTTTTGGTTTTACAACACCCTTTTAGAATACCCAAAATAATTCCATGCCCATTTTCCCAGATTTTACGCCAAATTAAGCACCCAACACAATATTTTTAAAATTTATGTCTCAGATTGTATGTCTTGTTTTAGATAACTTGGTATCATTCTTGATTACACTCCATTGCACACAACATTTGTGTGATTTTGTTTACATAGTGAGTTGCTATTGTGTTTTTTTATTGAGATTTGACACACCATGCTTGGGTGTATTTTGTCACCAATTAACATAGTAAACATATGTAAACCAAAATTCAACTCACACTATTTTGTTTGTGAATCAATGTATTTTAGATTGTATTTGATTAGTTTTGCTTTGCGCGTGAGCACTTCTTTGCGTGTTGACCCATTTTGCCCATTAACGCCAAAAATCCCTGTTAACAGAGTGTATATTTTAACCTGATAGTTGGATTTTGTCTGATATGAAATCATTTTGTTTAAATATGAGGTATTTTTGGTTGTTACCATAGCTTTTAAAACTACTGTACAGTAAAAAATAGGACAAATCAATCCAAATCAAGAAGCTCCACTCCGGATAAAATCAAATGAAAATTTTAATTTTGATAATCATGTTTAGACATGAAAATTAAGTGAAGTGTAAAATAGTCTAAACCTGGAGATGATACAATATTATGCACTCCAAATCACTAAAATAGCAACCACACACCCATGTAATGACATATGAGCCATCCTCCTGAAGACACAGAATTTTTTTAAAAGTTTTCAACCCCCAGTGTAGCTAGGGGCAAAAAAAACATCTTTTTGAGGAAGGAAGTAGAGGTGGGAAAGGAAAAAATTCAAAGGGAAAAATCACCAGATTACTACACTATGATTTAAGCCCATTTATTTAAACATTTTCATTTGAGGACTTCAATTATTTTTATACACATTAACTTTCTTTTTTTACTTGTTATTGTGACTTATATAAGGGCCCACTGCTGTAATAATATGTGTTTATGTATTGCTATTAAGGATGCTTGATTACAGTTGACTTTAGAAAACACTAATAATAAAATAGAATTATATAATAAAATCTAATTTTATATATAATTCTATTTTATTATTAAGTATGTTAAATTGATGAATATTAGGATCTAAATTTTAGCCGTCCTAAAATGGGATTGAATGATTTTTGAGAATACCTGTGATTCCTAAAAGGATTAGCACAAATCCACTCTAGATCCTTTGACATCCTGTTTGAGATGCTCATAAATTAAATTTATTTCAAGTTCACCTCATTTTCAATTTGAAATTTGGTTCTTGGATTTGACAATCTTGCAATTTCATATTTGTTAATTTTCCCATGTTCTCTATGATTTGTTAGACTTAAGAAAATATCAAACTGTACATTAGCATATCACATTTATAATTCATATATCTCACATTTTTTGATGTGTGTTTTCTTTAGTTAGGTGAGTTATCTGCTCAAAGGAATCAAAATTTGCCAATTTAAATAAGTCAAAAAAGTCAAATCAAATGGTTGATTTATTAAATATTTTATTTTTCAGTCAGCTGAGTTGCCTGCAGATGCAATTTGAAATTTGGACCAAGGATTTGACAATCCTGCATGTTTATGTTTAGGTTCTGAATTTACAGTATTAAATATATAAAGGTAAAATAATAATAAAAATAGTACACATTATACAAACAAAAAATAATAAAAGTAATTTTCACATGATTTTAATACTTAATAGAGGTGACACTTTTAATTGATTGACTGTTTGTCAAGGCATAGGGAAATATATGAGTCTGAGTGGGATGAAATTTCCCCACCGTTGCCTCTAGAAGAGGATGTGCTCTGACTTGCAGCAAACCAAACAACTCCTTGGGCCCAGGTGAAGTGCCACACTTGATAACTTGCTTGAGCCTCCCAAAGAACTCTTCAAATGGGCTGAGAAAGGGGGAATAGACAGAAAGAAACAAGAGAGACAATGGCCATGTAGCCAATTGTTGTTGCCCTAATTCAGACCTGGTATTAATAATTAGGAATTTACTGAGAACATCAGCCACTTTATGAGGGCCAATTTTTTTAATATTATGACATTAGAAAACCTCAATTTTGTGCACCTAGGATGCTCCTGGATCAATTAGAGAAATAAAATTCATATTACACTATTACATAAACCCTTGATTAAATTTATACATCTTGATCCCCTTTGAACAGAGGAGCACAATCATAGAATGTGTAGTGACATGGACTAATTCATGCCAGGATACTACTTCTTTGGAATTTATTTTTGAAACATAAACATATAAATTGCACATAGACAACATAAAAGCTGATTTGTCAACATAGTAGAATATGACTGTCCCTTTGTTTTTGAATGCAGTGTACACCTCTGTGTAATTTATCTGGGTCTTGATATTGGAAGGGCTGTTTTGGTTGTAGGGAGAAACTCCAAGTTTTTTTTATAAAAACCATAGCCTCCTGGTCACACAGTATAAAAAAGTGAAGCCTCAATCCTGAAAGTGGACTTGACTATCAACTGTATATTTTCTATTTAAAGATGTCAGTCTTGGTTAATCTACTGATGGATGGCATATTTGTTCTCCTTGTTGAACAGGGTTGTCAGACGCTTGGGTTTCTCCATTTGGAGAATTCAGCCAGTGTTGAGATATTGGTTTTAAAGTTTATTATTTTTTTAATCTACTATAACAATAGCTTCAGCCTTTTTGTGGCCTCCGGTGTCCTGAATCAACTTGATAAGGACAAGGTGATGTATGTTGATCACAACCTTCTATGAAGGCTTTTTGAGAACAAAGGAATCAGAATTCTGCTTGACAGCTGTCACGCACCACATGAACACTTTGCTGTAGAAGGCTGTTATCTTTTTCAGCACTTGCTGCCCTTGTACTGCTCTATAGTAATTTAACTCTTGGCGGTTGTCTTTTTGTCATTGCTTACAGAAAAAATGTAGCTAAGTTTGAGTAATGGCTGAACCTTTAGTATCATGCTTGTTAGAACAGACTCCTGACAGTAAACAGGTGGGCATATCAAAGAAGTGAGCTTAACTTCCTTTTTGTTCACTGTCTTAGATATAAAAATTTGATAGCCTTTCTGGATAGCTTGAGCAATCTTGGATTTATGCTCCACACCTTTCTAACCTATTGGCTTAAAATGGTTGTTGTGTCTGTTTAAACTTAACATTATTCACTGTTCCTTTTCCTCCTTCCTAAGTGAGCACTTGTGTTGCACTCACCCAGTTTTTTGATGCACAGAGACGCCCTGGCCGCAGCATATACTGGATGAATTGGTGTTTTGCTGTTGTGTTCCCTTTATTTTATTGTGTAATGAAATAATAACTTGAGCTTAATTAAGTTACAAACCATATTTTATGTTTCAATTTTTATCTGAATATAGCTATTAGAGTAAAATTCACCCCAAAAACATCTTCTTATAGGATTTTTATATCTTAATTAGTACTTTTTTGGGTTTATATAACCTATTTTAAAATGAGAAGATCAACTTTCAACCAAATTTCCTTGATTTTATTCCAGATTTAGACACCCAGAGCAATTTTTATGGTTTATTTTTATATTATGTCCTATTTTGAATAGATATTAATTATTCTTATGTATAGCTTATTCTTTATGTTGTAACTCTGCTAAAGCAGCAGAGTTACAACAGGAAAAATATTTGAAGACTAGATAATATTCTTTATTGAGAGATAGATATTATATGGCTGATGTGAATTGTAGATAACAGGAACCTGATTGTGTTGATCACATGGTTGGATGATGAAGGGGGTGGCTAGATCCTGGTAATGAGTCAAGCGCTAAATTGAGGCATCCACTGTGTAAAATCATCATTAGCTCATGTTGCCTTTTCTGGGAATTCAAGTTGACTTCCTTGTTTGGCTTTGGGTCACTGGGAAGTTGGATTGCGGGTCATAAACCTGCTTAGTTAGAACCTTGTTGGTGGGTTGCCCTGCTGTTTTGACATGTATTAAAACTGAGTATTTTTGTTTGATGGTTGAGTTTTATAGTGCTTTGTTTTTGGGCTGAGTTTTGACTCACTACAACCAAGTGTATTCTGTCATCAATTTACATAGTAAAAATATATACATCAAAGGACAACTGAAACCTTTTCATCTGTGCTTCCATGAATTTTTTACATTATCTCAATTATTTTCTCCTGTAGTCTGAGTGTTTATTTCTTTGTTAAGTCATTTGGCCCATAAACACCCCAAATCCCTGTTAATAGAGCGTATGCTTTACATTAATACTTGGAGTTTGTTTAAGTTTATTTTGATTACAAATGAGTTTATTTTACTTAGTACCACAGCTTTGAAACCAATGCAAAATATCCCATTAAATTAAGTAATGTACTTAATATTGGAGCTGAAATTGCCTGAAAACTTACCTGAAATAGCAGAAAACCATCCAGTGGATAAATGTCCAAGATCTGGTTGCCCTAAAAACCTATTGAGAGAAATCACTGGCTGGTGATGATAAAATTGTTACAAAATTGCAATTTATCAGCCCAAAAATCAAGGAATATAAAAAACTACTTCAAGCTTAGTGTTTCTAAGGCTGCTGTACGTAGAAAACTACATGATCAAGTGTTATACATGAACATCACAATAATAACCCCTTTATCAACCCATGCTGTTTAAAATTCACTGCCAAAAATAAATACATATGTATCATTTTTGTGGTGCTGTTTTATAGCCAATAAAAGAGGAGAGATCCAGCCACTCACTGAAAAGATGAATGATGTCAATTTTTTATAGAAGGGTCTTTAATAAAAATCTCTGCCTATCTCTCAGAAATCTGCAAGAGCCAGCCAATTATATCTTCATGCAAGATAAAAACACTATCCACACTGCCAAGGAAGTCAAGGAGTACTTGGGTTCCAACCAGATTGTTTTTTGTTCAAATTGGCCTCCCCAAAGTCCAGATTTGAATCCCATTGGGCATCTTTGGGATGCTGGCAAATCTAATTTGCTAGCAGGCTCCAAAAAGTTCACAGTGGATATCAAATTTGGAGTGGCAAAAGCATGGGAGGTAATTGCTATGGAGACTCCAAGAAATCTTGTCCACTTTTTGCCCAGAAGTCTTGCTGCTGCTATCAAAGCCAGAGGTGGACCAACCAAGTACCAAGTACTTAAGATATTGAACATTGAAGATATTTCTAAATATGATAATGAATATGGATGTTTTCAAAAAATCATTTTTACTTTTATTTTCATATCTTTTTAAGGTGTTGTGTGATTTTTGTGGTGCATCTTCTCATGCTAATGTCGTGTTATACTTCTGGGAAGTATAGTAAACAAGATAAAGGGGAAATTTAAAAAGAGAATGATACTTTATTTGATATGAATATGGAGAATTATATAGTATCATGGGAAGCCACATACTGTCCATGTACATCATGGAAGGTCATGGGGTTTATCTGAGTAATGTTCCTCTTGAGTCACAATGCTTGTTCATGTTGTGTTCTGCTTAGGATCTGGATTGTTAGATCCTGGTAATAGGTGGCTGAATGATAGTAGTGCCACCGACTTACTGATTAGTCGGTGAGCCATTCAGTGACTCATTCAGTGCATCACTTGGGGCGTTAATTCCCCAAGAGGGAGTAATCAAAGATGTTGCGACACTAATCTTGCTCATTTTTACTCTTAAAATCTTATATTACCTTAAATACTGCTGATGGTCCATTACTTTAGGAGAGTACTGTATTGAATCAACCTTATATATATCCTTGGATGGGCAACCATCCAGTACTTTGATATTTTATTAACTATATCCATAAGTGAAATGACATTAATTATTTTCAGTTGATGTGATCATATTCTATCATTTTTGTTAGGGTATTAGTGTTCATCTGAAAGCTTTTAATCATAGGAGATGCAGAAAGTGTATGCTTGATAATCAATGCCAAATTTGATCCCAATAGAGGTTGGCAATTTAAATCTAGCCTTTGTAGGATTCTTGGGCCCAGTCGGGAAGATCTTTGGTTGTGTAGGACCAGTCTGGACCAGAGTAGCAAAAGGCATGGAGCCACATGAGTCTTTCTTTGGGAGAGGGGTCCGGGGGCAGATAAGATTGGCACTTATCACAGCGAGTCCAACCTTCACCTCCACAAGACTCTTCGATTGAACGCTGGGACTTTTCTTTGGCAAGTTCACAGATGAAAGAGTCCTTATCATCTGTAAGCTTATAAAGCGGATCATTGGCAATGGGATATCCAAGGTGTAAGAGATGAACTCTTATCTGATGGGTACGCCCTGTTAATGGTTGGCATTTTACAAGAGATGACGTGCCGTTGAACGAAACACGTTCGAAATCGGTGCTGCAGAGCTTCCCGTCAGGGTGTACATGGTTCAGCCCCAGTTTAAAGGAAAATGTCTTGATGGGTTCGTCACATTTAATTTTGCCCTCGGGAAATTCACCGTTGACTCTGCAATAGTACGATTTGGAGATTGAGCCTCCTTTCATGAGCCTTTCGAATTCACAAGCAACCTGAGGGTTTTGCGCAATAAGAATTATGCCTGATGTCAGTCGATCAAGACGGTTTGCAGGATAGAACTTGGTGATTTCAAACTCATTTGCAAGAATATGCAGCAGGGTGTTGTAGCGATATCTAATGTTGAAACTTAGTATATCAACAGTGAACACCCGATAAATGGGGGCTGGAGAAGGCCAGCTATTAAAAGCATGCACAGGGATTTGATAAAAACTCAAAAACATAAACTATTTTGTTTGCCACTTGAAAATATAGCCAAGTTATACACTGGGGATGAATTCTTGAATTATCTATCAGATAATAATTATGTTTCATGACTTTTGGACTTAAAAGAAAATATAAATCAGGCGCTGGCCTATCAGCGAAGAATTGAAGTTTAAAAAGTTACCTGCCGCTTGGATGGACCTATAAAAGCCTGTAAATATGACTGCATTGAAGAGTGAAAATAAGCTAAAATTACCGGCATTCCTGAAGGCTTATAGACAACAATAACATCATCAGACTTTGAAATAATAGTTATCGGCTCAGCAGAGACAGGAGGTTCATGTCTATGGATTGAGATGATAGATTTTATCCCCATTCTGAATCAAATATCCAGTAGTAACAACCTTTTTGTTGACCCTTATCTTACCAGTTTCAATTGCTAATTTCTAAAAATAAAGTAGTTAAGATAAGATAATACTTCATACAATTCATTTTAATTCTTAATAAAACAATGGCAGTCAAAAAAATAAAAAGTAAAGACTTACATAGTACTCAGGTGACTGGTCTTGAAACTCTTTTACAAAAATATCTAGGATACTTTTCTTTAACCATCGACCTTTGGCATTTGCTTCATAGACGTAGTAATATGGTTTAACTTTTCTAAGACCTAAAACGTATTTTAATTAAACAAAATTAAATTGCTAGAAAAATCTTTTTGTGGTGTAAGATAAATCAAGAATCGTTACCTTTTTCAAAATAATAGCAAGGTTTTGGCTGGACAGGATTTAGAAACCATTTTTCGAAATCAAAATCCAATTCTCCAGGCTTATTTAAAGGGGTTTCTTCATCAATAGTAGAATCTTTAACTTTTATCTGCTTCTTTTTCTCTGAGGGCTCTTCAATTACTTCGTGAGAAACCAATATTGCCTCTGTTTCAGTAGCCTTAAGTCTTTTCTCTGGGAGAATTGGACTATCTTTGAGTCTTTTTAGATCACAGTTTGACATTATTTATCTTTGATAACACAACTTCTGTATTTTAGAGTTAATGGAGACTTAGAAGTTTGGTTTAAAACCAGGCCAGGCTTTTGCTATCCAAGTGATAGATTAAAGGAATTGGCTTTCTTGACAAATCTTAGCTCCTGATTTTTCACCTATCGATTCGAAAAGAGCATTTTAGTTTAAGCTTTATAAGATTATGATGAAATAACTGAAGCTCAAAAGTTTTGGGCTTCAGATTGTTGACTTCTTTTCAATCTGACTTGAAACTCTTCATAACTTATTCTCATCCAATTCAAATCCCATTGAGAGTAACTTGTAATAGTACTTTTGATCCCATCCAAAATCATTTAAACTCAACATAAATATAATATTTGAATCACAAGCTCTACTTTAGATCGATAAGGTTAGTAACTGATCAACCATTGGCCTGCATAGCCAGCTAAAACCATAATAAAATATATGCTAAGTCAAGGATGAAAAACCTTAACCATATTTGACAGCATGATATCCAGTATCACTCTCTTTTCAAAAGCTCTGGAATTCATTCTTGCCTCAAAGTTTAAAATTTAAAGTTTATTTCCTAAATTTTCATAATAAGAAAGCTACAAGAGCCACTGCAGAAAATCCAACCCTTCTAAGTAGAAACCAGGCAAAAGCTTTCAGAAATAAATGCAGCTCATAAATTTGCTTGTCAGTTAAGTTTAGTTTTAGAATAAGGCGTAGTCAGATTGCAGTAGTTTACTTTTGTTTATGTAATAAGGCTGAAATAGCTTGACTATGAAAATTAAAATATGGATTTATAGGTATAAAATTAATGGCTTAACGTTTTATCAATTTGGAATGATATCAAGCATAATGGCAAGAAATCAAGTTTTCAATTACCATGATTGTCAATAATTTGTGCTCGATGTATAGACTATGTTCCATTAAAACTTTTAAAACGACTTATAAATAGCTATTTTTAATTATAAATAATTAACTTTCAAGCAATGTTTTAACTGTACTATTTTTAACAGAGTTGCATAAAACACACAGAGATTTTACCAAAAGAGAAGCCAATCAATTAGAAGGTGACTGACCATATAATCATTATAAGGCAGACAAACTTGGCAAGTGGATCAAATCTTTCAAATGTGTCTCCCGTGTATCCTGGTATATAGTAGCATATAATGAAGATCAACAAGGAGGCTAAGAATAAGGCTTTAAGAATAGATTTTGAAAGCAGACATTTTGGTTTTTTGTAGGTTTAAATGAAGTATAGTGATAGTCTTGGGCCTGGTTCTTGAAGTTTATGGCTGAATTTCTCATCAGAGAGAAAATGAAGACCAACAGGAAATTTGTACTCATATATCTAGTAGATTGGTATCAGTGCCATGATATCAATCGCTGGTTGGGGCGCTAATTGATGCAGGCAGCAGGACTGCCAGGCCAGAGGGCAGGGCCCACAACAGGATTGGAGCCAACTTGATAAATTAAGAAAAGGATCAACCAAGCAGAGATCAAGAGCCTGAATTGGGGACCATGAAGTCTATCAAGCCAGTTAGAGTTATATATAATGCTCTGAAAAGCTGGGTGATGGTGATGTCAGTGGCAGCAACAGAATCTTCTGGGTGGTTTGGCTGCAGGGAGAGGAGAGGAGTCATAGGTACTAAGTATTCTGAAAGATAATTGTACTTATCACAGAAGAGTCTGAGCTGTACATTGTACCAAGTTCCTTTGCAGTTGAATGTTTCTGGTTCTCTAGTTTTTTTCCAAGGGATCAGCAATTAAGATATTTTTGAGGATAAATTTGGAGTAAGCAGGATTTGGAGGATGTTTGGTGAACTGTACTAGTTCAAAGGGTGCTTTATCTGGACAGAATATTACTGACAGACGGGCTGCAGGATTGACAGAAGGACTGGTAGGGGCGTTGGAGTCTACATGAACTGTATGTAGATAGTAAAAGACAAGAACTACAAGTGTGAGGTGGCAGGCGGGATGCCAAAAGAACAAAGCTGAGCTATGCCTGCTTTGCCTTTTTACGGCATCCCGCCTGGGTACGCGTCTAAGTATCCTAGCCAAAAACCTTTTTTTGTTTTTTAAATCAGTGGCCTTCAAAAATATTATCTTATACTCTAGTTGGTAAAAGGAAAGGTGTTTCAAGCAGGCTGCCAAAAGAGCAAAGCTGTGCTACGCTCAGCTTCACTCTTTTACGGCAGCCTGCTAATATATGCTTCAGCCATTTTAGCTGTATATATATTTTTAGTAAAAACATTTCTAAATATTTATTGTGTTGTTTTATTTAATAAAATATTAAATTATTATTCAAGATGTTGTTTTTTTGAATTAAATTAATGAAAATAATTATGAATGACTGATTAATCTTTAAGACATTTGTGAATAAGATGTGTTAAAGTAGAGATTTTTTTGAATTTTATGAGCTAACCTTTTAAATAGCTTCATACCTTTATGTTGTATTTTTTGAAGCATAGTTATAACAGTTTTACATAGCTTCATACTGTAAATTCAGAACCTAAAGGTAAAAATTCAGGATTGTCAAATTCTTTTGCGTGAACTCACCAACTTAATGGAGTAATTTTAATCCCAGAACAACTTACTTTTTTATATAAAAGGATGAAGAATATTCCAGTAAGTTGGTTAGTTCATACAAAAGAATTTGACAATCCTGCATTTTTACTTTTAGGTTCTGAATTTACAGTATTATATTGGCTTTAAATAGTTGCTTTTGATGGTTTTTAAACCATTTTCAAAGTGTAATTTTATGATAGAAAGATATTTTTAACTTTTTATCTAATATTTTTTCAAATAAAAGTTTATTATAACAAAAAGTTACTAAAAAGCTTACTCAGGCTGAGGATCCTGGCAGAGAAGAACTTCTGGGTAGACAACATTTTAGGTCATACCATGATTATGGTTGGGGTCAACTAAGGCTACAACACCTTGCATATTGGTAGTGCGAGAAAGAGCAACATAGAGCTGTCCATGGGCAAAGGGATCATGGGTGAGTCAATTCCAACATGTCTTAAGGACTGCCCCTGAGACTTGTTGATAGTCATAGAGAATCTAAGACGGACAGGGAACTGCCAGCGCTGAAGGGTAAAATGAAACTCATTCTCCTCAATCATCTTCAGGCGGGGAATCAGGTAGCGGCGGCCTTGATAGAACCCAGATATGACAGTAACTTCAATTGTGTTCTGGAAAAGAGCTGTAACTATGGCCATTGTACCATTGCAGAGGCCTTCAGTGGCATAAATATTGCAGAGGATCATCACTGGAATACCCACCTTTAGGGTGAGGTGAGATAAGGGAAAGCTGCTAAAATTGAGAGACTGCATAACCTCAGCACTGATTAAATCTGCATCATCTCCATCTTCTGGGTCAGCATAATTTTCAGCATTATAGACATGAGTGGCTCCAGGATAGTTATTAACAATGTCAGAGTTGGTTACACCAACCTGACAATTGATGAGGGCTAAGATCACCCGTCCCCTAAAAAATTCAGCTGCAGTATTAAGAGTGAGAGCTTGAAGCTGGTCAAGTGGGTAGATAGCATGATTCAGCTGGTCAGCGGCAGCAACTATAGCAATAAAAGGAGGTAATTTAACTGATCCACGGAGAGTTTGATCAAAGGAAAGATCCTCCAGGTATCAGGCATAAGCCTCATTCTCTTCAGTCTGATGCAAATGCATGTTCTGGTTCAGGAACAAAATCTGAAGCTGGAGCCAAATATTAGACTGCTGAATGCAAGCTTCAACCTGCTGTGCATGACCACCATGTTGGATCACTGGAAGGGTCTGCTTAAAATCACCTCCAAAAACTACTGGGATCCTACCAAAGAGAGCTTGGTTATTGCAAATATCTTTGAGGGTACGCTCAACAGCCATAACAATGTCCTTATGCTGCATGGGAGCCTCATCCCATATAATCAAGCTTGTCTGACAAAACTGAGAAGCCAGCTGAGTTTGGACAGAGATGTTACAAACTGAGTTCTCATCTAGGTTAAGAGGCACCTTAAAAGTTGAATGGGCAGTCTGTCCCATGAGCAGAAGACTGGTAGCTAAGCCAGTGGAAGCAACACAAATGACGTGCATACCCTGATCACAGTAATGGGCAGCCAGAGCTTGGTAAAAAATATATTTCCAGTATCCCCAGAGCCTTGAAGAAAGAAGTGAGCATGTGTAGGATCTTGGGTAATCTGCTCAACAATCCGGTTAAAGGCTGCCTGTTGATCTGCATTAAGACAATCTGGGTTAACATGGGGCAGTTCAACTGGAGGATTGAAGTCCTGAACAGGGTTTCTAGGATCCTCCCAGCCTTCATCATAGTTAAGGAGATGGTAAGCTTCTAAGCTTTGACCAAACTTTTGAAGTTCACAGGCAATTAAAAAGCCCATAATCAAGATGAGGATCTTGAAGACCTACTGGGACAGTCAGAAATTGCATCCAGTACTCCAGATCATTGCAAAAGCTCTCTCTAAACTCATTCCATATTCTTAAGCCATTGGTTATATCTCCAGAGGTGAGGCCCTGTACAAACAGAAGGCATTGTCTGTGGCCAGAGTGGGTTTCAGAAGTCTCCTGGAAGGCAATTCTCCAGTACTCATCATCATGTAGTAAGCCCAAGGCCTCACATGCCAGGCAGTTAGTGAGATACATTCTGCGCTCTAGGCCTTCACCAACAGTCCTTAGGTCAGCAAAGCTTGTGCACCCACGCTGAATAGTTAAGAGAAGGCGTACAAAGAAGTGTTCCCCTTGATTGGGGCTAACATTGTACATCTGTCCAAACTGCTCCTGCTTCTGACGTATTCTCCAGGTCTGAGTGGCAGCATGTCAAGTATAATGCTGAGGGAAATCTGAATAAAGCAGATGTTGGCCATCCTCATTTTGGGCATTATATAACATCCAGCCCATGAGGGTTGTTCTGGAAGGGTTTTCTACCTGATGAAGGAAATTATCACCAGGAGCAAAATAAACCATCTGCTGATTCTCAGCATGAACAGCCAAACAAATTATGAAAAGGTATATTAAATGATGAGGGAACTCCATCAGCTTCCAGACAGCCTTTGGCGGGGCAATGTAGCAATCATGGAGATGCTGACGGACCTTGTTATTAACAGCGTTTGGATGCTGGCGCACAATATCAGCCAAAGGCACCTGACCCTCAATTGTTGCAATATACATGTATTCCCCCTTTGAGATATACTTGAGAATGTACTTGATTGTATGGAGATTCATGCAGGCTTCCACTTTTATGTGTGCCTTGTACTTCCAGATAAGGTCAGGAGAGTACAGAACAATCCAGCTGTTGTTTACAGCAATGTTATTGCGGCCTGTCACAGTCTCTAATCCAACTGCATTCTGTGGGCTGTGGCGTCTATAATTTGGGTACCCATTGGCAGGTAGAACTGTTTCATTTTGAAAAGGCTTTGGGAAGTACTTTGAGCAGCGGCAGTCTGTTGAAAATGTATGCATGCAAGGTGCATCTTGATTTTGATTGCATGGTGTATGAATCATGTAGCTCAAAACCAAAAGTCTAAGCTCATTGTGATAAGGAGTAGCAGCTACAGGGGGATCTCTGCCCAAATTAGCTGGTCAATATTCTGAGGCTGCATATAGAAGTTATCAGTGGAACACAGAAAAAGGACACAATGCATGTGAGGAAGTCCACGTTTTTGATACTCCATGACACAAAAGTGCCCACAATAGAGGCCAAAAAACCCTCGCTTCATGTCCTGGATAAGCTCTCTAATCTTAATATGAAAACCCTGGGCAACAATATCTGGACAGACCATTGAATCTTCATGGGGGCTAAGCTCTCTTCAGATCTCCTCCCAATAACCATTGGCTGTAAAAGTTATAAATAAGGTAGGCTTGTCAAGATGGCGGACAATGCACATCACATTCTGATGAAGCTGTTGCATGTGGCGTCAGGAGCCAATGTGAGAGGAGGGGAGAATTGTGCGGTGACCAACCATAGTATATGGGTCATTAATATCTGTGTGATCATAATAATCAGTAAGATTGTTATACAGCTCTGCTCTGAAAACATCTTGATGACTTTCAATATAATGCAGGAAAATCATGTCACATGAAGCCCAGGCATCCACAATAAACTGCTGAAACAGTTGGCGGGCAAGAAAATTATCATTGGTTGATCATTTCTTGGGAAAAGACAGTAACAGTAAAAGCTTTGCATGCTGAGCCGGCGAGCTGTAGGTGTATCCCCATCCATATTATGCAAGCCAAAGCTAAATCCCAAGTCTCCTCGGGGGAAGAGAAGGACATAGTGGGTTGGTATATACTTGGCAACTGTAGGATCAATGCATTCAGTACGCCCATTACCTAAACGCATTAGCACATGCAACCGGTTACGCTCGCTATCCTCTACAGCAGACATTGCAGGGGGCAACAGGGCAGCAATCTGGGGCTGCTGAGGTAAATTGTAGGTACAGTGATCATTGCCTGCTTCAACTGTCAAATTTAAGTTAGGGTGCAGATAGGTTACAGCCTCAGGATGAGCTTAAGTATACTCCTGAACAATTTCTGTGGCAGAGCAATAGATTCACACAAATGGATTTACTTGGCGGATCACACAGTCAAGCATTCTAAGTGTCTCCTCATTCAGGCCAGGATTTTGTTCCATACGCTGGCGTAAGGCAAGTGAAGGGTCAATAAAGTACAGCTGATTGTACACATGGTTTTGACCCTCTGTAGGCAAAAAGGAATACTGGACATGGTACAACTCACCATGAATAAAATAAGGGACATACTGGGGGTTGTTTCCCAAGCGCTGATCTTGCTCTAAAAAAGGTTAAATCAAATGTAAAATATAGCAGTCAAATAAAAATTAAAATATGTACCTGCAATTAGCAAATTAATTGCCAAGGCAGCATTATACTGGCGGATATTGGCAAGAAAGTCAATTGCCTGGGGGGTGCGTTGAGTATACAGGGCATGAATCTCTTCAGGAATAGGCTGAAGCGGGGGTAGCTGAATGGTTCCATCATTGCAGCAAAGGGTAAACCTAAGGTTAGTAGGTCTAGTAACCTGGGAACCCTCACAGGCCCAATGTAAAGCATGGCATCGCTCACACATCTTATCCATATTGCCTATATTAAGAGGAAGCCAGGTATGACTTATGGTAAAAAAAGCCTCAGGTTTCTCTTCAAGGTTGTTTTCAGCATTAGCAGCCCCTCTCTCAGCAAGCTGCTGGGCTCTAATATCATGGCAGATTTTGCAAGTCCCAACTCGACAGCCATTGGGGGTGCAAAACTGGGCAGCATCATAGTATAGAAGACACTTGATGCAGTGTTGAAGGTTTGCATTTTGTCTACCCTCTTGAATTTGGTAAGCTATAAGATGCTGAAGGTTTTGCACATTAAGATCAACCAAGTTAAAGTTTCTTCTAGCCATCTTTAAACTAACTCTTTAGGTGTAATAGTATAATCAGTGGATGTAAATTTGTATATACATAGTTAAGCCCCAAAGAAGCCCATATTGGGTTTCTTTGGGGCAGTTATCTCTGTATTCATAAAAACATGGGTTTAGTATTTAATTACTGCCATTTGAAAGTAAGCTTTCAAGTGACACAGCTTTTTAATAGAAATAGTCAGAAAAAAATAAGGACAATGTTGTTTACTACTTCAAAATATTTAAAATATGCAGTTTGAACATTTTAAAACGTGATATCCTTTAGTCAAACCTTTTTAACAGTTCTTATAGCCTTTATTGGATAAAATAAAAATTATAGTTTATTTTTATTCAATAGTTTATTTAGACCTGGGTCAGGGTTATGAAAGATTATAGTATTTATTGGATAAAAATAAAAATAGCTTATTTTTATTTAACAGTTTATTTAAACCTGGGTCAGGGTTATGAAAGAAAGATTTATCATAGACCAACAGCAGATTAGATATATATTTTTATGGGTTAGTATCTTTTAGTTTTTTAAAAATTACCTTTTATAGAAACTGGTTGTTTGAATCAGGTAAAATTTATTATTAAAATTAATAGATCAAATTAAAGCCCTGCTCATGATCTGCAGCAGGTAAAATAGAGTTTTTTAGATAAAAGTTAGTGGTTTACCCAAAAAATGACTTACCCAGCCCAAGATTAGCTTTGGGGTAAGAATCTGGGAGACTCTAATCTAGTTTAGAAAAGTTGAAAAAATGGCTTGTCTAACCCAAGATCTGCTTCAGCGTAAAAATCAGTTTTTTTAATAATCTAGGTCTATAATTTAGTGAAAATAAAACTTACCAACCCCAAGATTTGCTTTGGACAAAGTCCATCTAAAAGGATTTGAAGGTTAGTAGTTTATTAGAAATGATTACCTGCTGAAATGCATCTTTGTTTAAAAAGGTTAGTGAATCAAAACAATACTTACCAAACCTTACTCTACTTCATAATGAAAATATTTTTTTAATCTAGCTTATTTAATTTAGTAAATAAGCTTGACTAACCTTGATCTGCTGTAGACCAAGTCCATCTAAAAGGATTTGAAGAATATTAGTAGTTTATTTAAAATGCTTACCTGAAATTAAGCCTTTGTTTTGAATTTTTAATAAATTATATCTCTTTAACTTTAGTTACCATTTTTAAATCAAAATTAGCTTCAAAATTTAAAGCTTTATCCTATCTATAAAAACTTTGATGCTTCTGAACTAAATAGTTAGTATTATATGTACATTTTGAAGCTTACCTTTGAGTTGAAGTAAATCTATTAAGTTTGAGTTAGAAAAGTTAGTATTATGTCTAGTGAAGCCTTACCTTGAGCGTCAAACTCTAATCTCATCTCCCAGGCTTAAAATTATCCAACCATAGTGGATAGTGGCAGCTTGTCTTCCAATCATTTTTATTAAGTTTTTATATTTGACTTTGAATCTCTTACCTTAATGTCAAACTATATTAGTTTAAATCCATTTGGCAAATAATCTCTTTTAATTTGAACTGTAGCAGGTAGGGATGCTGTGAGACACTGTCAAGTGTCCCGCAACTATTCCTGCAGCAGCATCTACTACCAAAACTTTACTATCATTTAGACACAATTAATAACATTGTTGGCCTTGTTCAGATTTAAAAATTAGACTGATTTTCTAACCAAAAACATAGTAAAAAGCTTCCTCCGGGATGCAAGTGGTCTATACTAGATATGCAGAATATGTGTGAACCAAAGGCTCATTAGACTTTATTATCAAAATGACGGTAACAGCCTTTTCAGCTTTGACAGGGAATTTATACTACAGTAGTTTTAAAAGCTATGGCAACAGCCAAAAATACTTCAGATTTAAACAAAATGATTTCAGATTTAAACAAAATCCAACTCTCAGGTTAAAATATACACTCTGTTAACAGGGTTTATTGGCGTTAATGGGCAAAATGAGTCAACACAGCAACAAAGGGCTCACACGCAAAGCAAAACCATTCAAAATACAATCCAAAATACATTGATTCACAAATAAAATGGTGTGAGTTAACTTTTGGTGTACATATGTTTACTATGTGAATTGGTGACAAAATACACCCAAGCAAGGTGTGTCAAAACTAAAACCAAAAATGAAATACAATAGCAACTCACTATGTAAACAAAATCACTCACGCAATGTGTGCAATGGATTGTAATCATGAATGATACCAAGGTATCTAAAATAAGACACAAGATCTGAAACATAAATTTTAAAAATATTGTCTTGGGTGTTTGAATTTGGCAGTAAAATCTAGGAAAATGGGTGGATTTTTTTTGTGTATTCTAAAATGGGCGTTGTAAAACCAAAAACAACTAATTAAGAAATAAAAAATCTATAATTGGGATATTGGGTGGGGAAAACTCTAATTAAATATCCATATTCAGATAAAAGCAAAAAATAAAATTAGGGAGTAACTTAATAGAAATTTATTTAATATTTTATTAAATTTTAAAATGGAAGGAACACAGCAACAGACTACCATTGCACATGTTGTGCGCTGCAGTTGCGGTTGCCCCTGCAGGTCAAAGAACATAGTTAGTGCAACCCAATTGCCTACTCAGGAAGGAGATGGAAGAGGAGAGTTTGATAGTGATGCTTCACTGACACAGCCAGTTCAAGGAACACAAGTTACTAGGGTGAGGAGCATAAACCCTTGGGTCCCCAAGCTGACCTGGAAGCCAACCAAAGTTACCTTCACCAAGAAAGTTAGAAACAAGGAGGTAGAACTTACTTTGTATGTGTTCAACGTTGTGTACCGGCAAGATTTGGTCCCGTCAGCCATGCTGGAGAAGGTGAAGCCTGTACTTGATACTAGCTACAAGCCCTACGTCAGTGATGACAATCAGGAGATGAAAAGGAGCCCAATTTTTATCAAACCAATGAGGGATAACTGGTGTTAAAAAAGGTTGCAGCCTTCTATACCAAGGTACCTATGCCCTGTGTTGTGCCCAATGCCAACAAGTCAATCCCCACCGCTAAAAAGCCCGCCCAGAAGCGCATCCCTGACATCAAATTCATCATCCTGCTTAAGCTAATGCAGGAATCTGGTGATTACAAGGCGGCCACGGCCATTGTTGGGGTGGATCCCAAGTACACCAGCAAGACCTTCCAAAAATTCATCAATACTGGTTGTGTTCTTGCTGCGGAGAAATCCTTGCATGTTTTTACCATGCTCACCAAGGAGCACAAATGGGCAATCCACCAGTGGATAACCTGGGATTGCCATCTTGAACTGGCAAATATACAGGCCATGGTTAAATCTACTTTTGAGATTGAGGCCTCAATTTCTTTTTACTACCATCTGGTGAAGGGAATGCAATTTTCTTGGAAAAAGATTGGGGTATCTCCCTACAACAGAAACAGCCCAGCCAATGTTGAGACACAGTAAAAATACGCAGAGGTGTACACTGCCCTCAAAGCCAAGGAGACGGTAAAATTTTACTATATTGACAAATCAGCATTTGCCTTGTCAATGTGCAATGGGTATGGCTATGTCCCCAAAGGCTCCAATGACGGGATGGCTTGGTGTGGGCAGTCAGCGCCACAGCCTACTCAATGGTGGCTCTCCTTGGTCCAAAGGGGGTTAAGCTCTACCAAATGATATTGGGTTTGAATAACAGCAGGACCTTTCTATCATTTCTCCAATTGGTCCAGGAGCACCTGAGGTGCACAAGCCCTGGCTTCACCAATGTCATTGTGTTGGATAATGTTGGTCTCCATAAGGTGGTAGATATTCTAAAATAATTTCCATCAATTGACACCAGCACTTCTGTGGGCCCCCAGCAATTGGCCACAGTAAATTTGCGCCTTCTCTTCCTCCCAGCCTATTTGCCCTTCCTAAATCCCATCAAGGAAGTCTTTGGGTGGCTCAAGCAAGTTGTCAAGCAAGGAACCCCAACTGGGACCAAAGACCTGTTTAATTTGCTGCAGGCTGGGATCCACACTGTGGTGCAGGGTGCCACTCCCTAGTATTGCCATAATGGGACTGAATCCTTATTTAGAAAAGTATAAGGGGAACTGCTGCCCTTTTTTGTTATTACCATTGGAAGGTAACCCTCCAAATTACATAGCGCTGTCTCCAATTATAGACCAATCAATGCACCTGCGGCTAGCTGCAGATGCGTTGTAGAGTGACCCATTGGAATGGGGTTTCCTATGGCAATTAGTGACCAATTGGAGCATCTGCGGCTAGTTGCAGATGCATCAATTGGTAACCCATCAAAAGAGGTTTATTATATGGCAATTAAAAACCCATTGACACATCTGCAGCTAGCCGCAGATGCATCAATTATCAACCCATTGCTTGTGCCCACTATGTAAATTGGTATACTGATCTTCTGCCCCTCTTTTTGCCAAAATGGGAACCCTAAAAAGAGTAGTCTGAAACCCTATTCTACACTCAATTCCCCAGAGTTGACCCTACTATGTGCTGCAACCACCTGACTACAGATCACATGCCCAAATGTTTATTTATTGCCCAATCCAACCCATTTCTTTCTGAATATTCCCCCAAAATGTTTCAGCCATCCAAGAATAAGCTCATTGCCTGACAGTCTAGACCCTAGTCAGCATGACTCACCCTTTCTTTTCCCTCCTCCCCTCCAAGTATAAAAAGACCCCAAGAGGTCCCCAATAAACAAGAATTATACACCAACACAACAATTAACTTAAAAATCTTAGACTACTTGCAGAGCCCAAAATTAGAGGTTATGTTGAGTAAGAAGATATTAGTCATGTTGTGTTTCCAGTTGCTCAGCTACTCTCAAATCATCCCTACAACTCTTGAGCATCATAAAATATGGTTCTCACTACAGGGGTATCTGCCACTGCCCGTCACACCACTGTCAGAGACCTCTAGTCCAGGGACCAAACCTGTGACTCCAAAACCATGGACCACCCACGCTGTTCCACCACCAACTACGCTCAACGCAACACTAGCCCACTGCTCCCTGTCTGCCCAACTCCGGCATGCAGAGGCCAGGGTTGGCCCCGTAACGCTGATCAAGTCTCAACCCCCACCGAAGTCCCTCACCCCAAGGGTCAAGCCGCCCCTAGCACAGGATCTCCCCAACTGCCTATAGAGGTTGAGGAACCTGCTGCCCCAATCTCTGACCTTCCCCCACAGGCCCAACCTAGACCTTGCCCGCCTGCCTCTTTCCCTTCCGTTCCCCAAGCTGTTGAGCCTATAAGACAGCGCCCAGCCTCAGTCCGCCTGCAAAGCCCCTCCCCTGCCTCAGACAAGGACCCCGTAGAGGACTTCTTTGAGGTGGATGAAGAACCTCCTGCCAATCTTTCTCGGACTCCATCCCAGTCATCTACATCAAGTGGAGACCATCACCACCCTAGGGCTCTGTCTGGAAATCCCGCGCCCCCTCCCCAAAGATGTCGGACCCTCAAACAAACTAGCTCCTGTGCCCCGTTTGTCTCACGTATAGAGCCTCTTCCTGTTCTCACTACTCCTCCATCCTACCAGTCTGTCCCCAGTGCTCCCCCTCTACCAATGCACCAAGTTGCTTACCCTGGCCCCTCTGATGACCCCACCATATCAGATATGGAACATGTCTGCGGTTTCTGAGCAAGAATGGGGATGTTCTCACCTCCACTGCCATAGACAATACCCAGAGGATCAAGGCCTATCTGATCCAATTTAACCACCCTATGGTAACCACACTGGTAAATTGGCTGGAGCAACAACATATCAGCAGTGAACAGACCATCACAGCCTTGAACCGACTAAGGGACTATACTGAGTCAGTGGTAAACCCCCTTCAAGACCAACTTCACCAGATCAGACATGAGCATGAGGTTCTGGGAGCCATGCACTCGGACACCGTGACCATTGCTTGACAGATAACCAAAGACCACTACGCCCTTCAACAGCAAGTGATTCAACCCTTGGTTGAAGAAGTGGTCAACCTTAAAGGCCACTCCAACCAACATGACGTAGACATCAGTGACATTCAGGCCCAGCTAACAGATATCTGAGAGGCTTGCAACTGGTGGGCTGGGAATGCCGCGTCTAGAGTCAACCAGACTCAGGATGACCCAGAGGTCCTGAAGAACAACCTTGACTTACTTCAAAATGATCTCGCACAAACACGGGAAGACCTGGACGTTGTGGGAACTGATGGCAACACAACCTATGCTAAGGTAGAAGCGCTTCAGTTGGACCAGGTTGCCTTCAAGGCAGAAACTGAGGCAAACCAGACCAAACACCTTGGCCTCATCCAACAATTGACAACCCAACTTAAGCGCGTCCAACAGGAGCTGACCATCCTGACTCAGAAGCAGGAAACCCATGACTTCACTTACAACAAGGAACTCTCCACTCTTAAGGAGAAGGACACTAGCCTAAAGTTGCTGATTTCCAACCTGACCAAAAGATTTTACTCAATGAACCTAAGAGGATCAGGTAGTACTCAACCAAGCCCAACATCCGCCTCTGCCTTGGCCTTGGAAGAAGTAGTGTGTTCTGTTCTTGAGTCAGTAGAAACCACGACGGCCTCGTTCAGTACTCACCTGGCTGGAGAGACATATCAAAGTTTCCCCTGGGCTACCCAAGGGGTCCCTGCCCCAATACCAACCACCTTCCCGCCTATCCTGGACATCTTGACCCCCGGCCCCACCTCAGTACCAACTGCTGCCAATCAAACTCCTGGGGAACATCTCCCCAACACTCCATCACCGGCCCCTGCTAATGATCCTAGGGCAGACCCTGCAACCGCACACTGGGAGACCCCTCCAAATCCTGGACACTCACATCCTCAGAAATACCCTTGGTGGTTTCCCCCTTCCAGGTACTCAGGCCCTAACCCCCAACCATATCCGCAAGAGGGGTCTTTCTTTCAGCCAAGTTACCCCTATGGGGCCTACACCCCTGCTGGGCCTTTGCTTCCACCTCAAGTTTATCCTAGAGCTTTCTCTGGAGGACCCCCAGGGCCATCAGGACCCCCACTAGGCCGACCTTCAGGACCACCAGGGCCGCTGCCTGGCCCCCCAGGACTGCCCTACGGACCTCCAGGACCAGCCCCTTCTGACCCTGGCCTGCCTTCATGGGACTCTTGTGCAAGCTCTGGCCCCAGTCTCAAGCTAAGCACCAAGTTCAAACCAGGAGGACCCATCAATATTCATGTCTTTCTCAAAGGGTTCAAGCTTATGACCAGGGATAGCCCAGAGCCAGTTGCCCGCGCTAAACTGTTGAATAGCCTGGACAAAATTTGCCTTCTCCACCGTGGTTGCCTCTCTTAGTGGAGGGGAGGGGTCTTATAAGGAAATTAAAAATATCCTTGAAGATACCTATGGTTCCCCCAAACAGCTAGAGGACAAGAAGGCCAATTTCTTGACTATCTCTCTGAAGAAAGATGAGTTGCTTCCAGAATTTGGTAGAAGATTTAGGGTTGAGGCTCAAACCCTAATGTCTATCAAATTCCTGACCCCTGAGAAGCAGCAACAGCTCTTCTCCATACAATCTGCCCCTTCCCACACTTGTCTGTCTTCCACCCACAGCTGTTGACACCTACTTCAACCCAAGCAGTGCTTTGCATAGCTGCCTCCCTCCAACAACACACTCTATGCCAGGCCCCACGCCCTGTGTATCCCTCCTGCCAGGTAATTAACATGGTGGAGGATTATGAAGAGGACAATGATGGAGTTCTCTATGCGGAAAGACAACCCATAGAAGAACAAGAATGCTTTAAGTGTGGACAGAAAGGAAACTTTGCAAGGAACTGCCCACACTGCCAACTAGACGTGAAAGAAGAGCCCACTGACTCAAAACCCAGTTTACATGTTTTGCCCAACACATTGAAAGAGGATAGTGCCTTGGAAGGGCCAAAAAACTACTAAGCGGAGCACACAGGACCAGTGTGTCTCTGCCTAGTAAAAAAGTCCCTCCTGATTCCCCTAGCCCCAACTCATTAATAATGGCTGTGGCCAATCACACACACGCAAAAGCCTCAGCCCACAAGGAAGTACACCCCCACAAAATAAACTCCTTGAAGGTCAATCCCGCCTTGCCATACATCCTTCAGGCTCAGAATCTCCAGAAAACCCACCCCACCATCAGCAACATAACCAAAGCCCTTTCAAAAACTGTGATCACTACTCCGTTGAGTGATATTATCCACATCCTTCCCACCCTACAGAAAGCCATCAAAAAGCTGGAAAAGGGACCCCCCTTGCCTGCTGGGTAGAAGGCGGAAATGGCCTCTTGGTTGGTTCAAGCACATGGGTACAAACTGAGGTATTTGGCATCCCAATTTGTGCTGTCCTGGATAGCAGTGTACTGACCTTAATCCCATCCTCCCAATCCACCCATAGGCTTTGTTTTCCACCAGACGTTGAGTGCAGTAGAACCTTTGGTACAGCAGGCAACAATCCTGCCAGATCCAAAGGTGCGTACTCTTTGGTCCCTTTGAAGTTCAGGGATACTGTGGTCACCTGCCCGGCCATAGTCCTGAAAGCCAAGAACTACAATGTATTGATTGGTTCCTCCTTTATGGACCAGTTTGGGACCACCATAGATCATAAGACTGGTACGTTCCACCTTCTAGGCCAGGAATTCCCCCTCCTGACACCAGATGGTCGGCCTAGAGTCCCTCCTGAAGGCATAAACCCTAGAGGATGCATCCTGCTGGCCTGCTCATCTGGGATGATAGGGATCCCCTATGAAACCACCTTGACTTGAATAAGCAAGCTATCAAACACCGTTTGCTACAATGGCCCTATCCTGATTTGATTGAAGGACAGTGTAATTATTCCTCCTAAATCCCAAGCCATCATAGGAACAGGTATCATGCTACGCATACCTAAAGGGTTGCATGGGGAAATATTGGCACTAGGTTTTCCACGTCCCAGGCTGCCCACAGTTGTGACCCATCTCATCCCAGGGGAGACCACTGATGAGCTCACTATCCTGGTGGCTAACCCTCACTCCTCTACTCTAGAAATTGGTTACAACTCTGGGGTAGCCTTCCAAAAAATTGCCTCAAATAAATCTATTTCCTCTGCCTATTCCATTGGATTGCTGTATGAGCTAGGATTACCAAACCCTGGTCATGACCTAATAGCGCCCATCCTACAAGACAAATAAATTGGGGACATAGACTTGCAACAGAAGGAACAGTTTCTGGAGCTCATCAAGAAGTACAAGCACCTTTTTGCCAACTCTGAAGCCAAGCTGGGTTGTGCCAATAACTGCTTCCATAAAGTCAACACAGGGGAAGCACAGCCCCTATTCCAGACTTTGTACTGTTGTTCCCCTGTGGCTAATTGGATAATCCAACAAGAAGTTGACAAATTATTGGAAGGAGGTCTCTTAGTACCATCCAATAGTCCCTGGGCCAATCCTCTGCTCCTGGTAAAAAAGAAAGATGGAACCAATCAAGTGGTAATTGACTACAGGAAGTTGAACACCATCTCCAAGAAAGATAGGTATCCCTTACCTTGGATTGATGACACCCTGGACAAGCTGGGAGGCACACAGTTCTTCTCAGCCATGGATCTTGTAGCAGGCTACTGGCAGATACCTATGGAAGTTGAAGACCAGGAGAAATGTGCCATTGTGACTGCAGATGGTCTGTACCAACCAACCTGGATGCTGCAAGGACTAGCCAACACCCCGGCCACCTTCCAAAGGCTTATGGACACCACCTTCTGCAACCTAAAGTCCATCTGTGTCCTTGTATATTTGGATGACATCAACGTGTACTCAAAAAGCTTTGAGGATCATCTTAGAGACCTAGAGCAGGTTTTCATCAGGCTAGACAAGATAGGGATGAAACTCAAGCCAAAGAAGTGTCAATTCTTTAAGAAAAACCTTGAGTTCCTAGGCCATGTCATCAATAAGAAAGGCATTGCTCCTATCCCAGCCAAGGTAACAGCTATCTCTAAACTTGCTGCCCCCACCACCGTCAAGGACCTACAATGCTTCCTTGGCATGGTTGGTTACTATTGCCGTTTTATAGAAGCATTTGCCAATCTGGCTCAACCCCTTTTTTGCCTCCTAAAAAAGGACGTAGAATTTGTATGGGATCATGATTGCCAAATTGGGTTCAGGCGCTCAAGCAAGCTTTATTAGAATCCCCAGTTCTTGTATATCCCAATTTCTCTAAAGAGTTCATTCTGTACACAGATGCCAGATTAGTAGCAGTAGGAGTGGTCCTCGTAAAATTAGATGATGAAGGCCACAATCACCCTGTTGGATATTTCTCTAGCCCCTGAATGTCCATGAACAAAACTACTCAGTAACTGAACAAGAGTGCCTAGCGGTCTTATATGGTATTGAAGAGTGCTGTCCCTACCTGTATGGGTCCCATTTCAAGGTTGTGACTGATCATTCCTCTCTGAAGTGGCTAGCTAACCTAAAGGACCCCAAATGGAGATTGGCTCACTGGGCAGTGAGATTGCAGGCATACAACTACAAACTTGTACACCACCCTGGAGCCAAGCACGCCAACGTTGATGGATTATCTAGACTTCCACTAGTAGCAGCTCTTGCCCCCTGAAGGAGACATCCTGTTTGATCTTATTTCTTTTCCCTCCAAATGAGATAGTATCCCTCCTGAGGCTCAGAAAACCCTAGCCAAACTTGCTTATAACACCACAATTAGAGACAGCTGTCTATAGAAGGAAGTCAAGGGACATCAACTGCTATACATTTGCCCCTCTTGGCAGCTAGCCATATTACAACAATTTCATAACCTAGCCACCGGGCATGCTGGCAAAAAACGCATGATGGCAACACTTGCATCACATTGTTATTGGGAAGGTATGTACACTGACGTATTAGAATATTGTCAAAGTTACATGACTTGCTCCAAGTACCACCCCCTACCCAAGGCCACTAGCTATAGACTACATCCCCCTACCCACGCTTTTCACACAGTTAGCATTGATGTGGTAGGACCAGTAGGCCCAAATAAGACTAGTTGTGGGAATAGATATCTTATTGTAGCCATTGACCATTTCAGCAAATGGGTCAAAGCCAAGGCTATTCCTGCCCCTACGGCCAAGCACACTGCCCAATTTGTTCTATCACATATCATTGCCAATCATGGCTGTCCACTCACCATCTTGACAGATAATGGAACTAACTTCACCAGCAAACTTCTGGCTGAATTAAACGAGGTCATAGGAATTAAGGATGCAAAATCTACTCTGTATCACCCAGAAACAAATGGCTCTGTTGAACGAGTCAATGGCACCCTCAAGACTATCCTCAAAAAGTTTATGTTAGATTCAGGCTTGTTTTGGGATACTCTAGTCCCCTTGGCACTTATGGCGTACCAAGTAACTAATCACACTGCTACTGGTTGCTTCCCCTTCCAGATAGTTTATGGACAACAACCCTCCCTACCTGGGCTCCTAGCAACTTATCAATTGGAACCAGGTAGATCCCCTGATGACCACCTGAGAGCCCTCACCAAAGGGCTAATAACTCTGCATCATGAAGCATATAACACTATGGGGACAAATTGGTGTGCTGCATTTGCCCGTGACATAAAGCATTGTCCCAAGCTGGCTTCTTTTGAGATTGGCCAACACATACTTGTCTCCAGGGCTTGGACTTCCGGACGCCCCCACAAGCTCATCCCAATATTCTCAGGACCATTTGTGGTAATTGAGAAGAGTAGATTTGATGCATATACGGTTTGACATATTGGCTCTGGTCAAACTTATCAGAGAGTGCATGCCAATTGCATGAAAGCAGCCCCTGTAGTTGACAAGGAGTCTCCTTGCCCCTTGCTGACTTCTGCCTACATGGGCAACCCTTAGTAAAGCCATATGGCTTTACACAACCCCTGTTGGCCTTGCTACTATCTCTTCTATATAGGGCAGCAGAGGAAGCATTACGTAGGAATATAGAAAGTCAACAAAGCAAGGTATCCTACTACCCCTTCATAGGATCAGGCTGAAGAGACCAATTATTGGTATAGTCTGCATAAATAAAAAAGGGAATTATCCCAGAAGAAGGAAAAAAAGAAAAAGAATGATGATGATGAGTAAATAAATATAAAAGGAAAAAATGAGTAAATAAATAAATATGGAAGAAGAAAAAGGATTTATTCCTGCAGTGGATGAGGGGTCATGAACCCCATATAGTGATTAGTGACCTTGGCAGCCACAAAGAAAGGGAACATACAGTCATTGTTGTAAGCAGTTACTTGGTTGCTGATTGGAGCCTGCAGCATCCAATTGTACATGCAGCACTTCTTGGGAGGATGGTGGCTGGTGTAGATGGTGGCCAGGATGAGCGCGTCTTGAATTATGTATTCATACAACTTGAATCACTTGGCAGGGCAACCTGTAGTAAGCTGGGCCCGCATGCTGCCAATGGCAGTGGCCACCTTCTTTCAGGACAGGTTAGCTCAATTTGAAAGGTTGAAGGACAGGCCCAGAGTGATGAGAGCTTGCACCCGCTGGTGGTACAAGTTAGGGTCCAACTCCCCAACCTGGTTGACAAACAGGCAGTAACACCGGCTCTGAGAGGCCCATCAAACCCATGATACAAAAAGATGGGGCAAACGTCCTGTTCAACTCCCCAAGTCTCCACCGCCAAGATCAGGGCCTTTTGGGCAAAGGTGACGTCCGCCATCTTGCAAGGACAAGTTGCAATCAGTCGGGAAAATTCTGTTAAGGTGAACAAAAGGGCATGACAGGTGTCAATGGCCATGGCGTTCTCCACCAAGTGACCTACCCAGGCAGTAACAGTCCTGGCCACCTGACATCCCAGCCCAAGCTGTGCAATGTTGATAAGATTTGACAAGGAAGGAAGGTGCCCCACTGTAGGCACACACACGTAGGCATTCACCAAGGAGTTCTGGAACCATACCAAATCCTCATTCCAAACTAGCTCCAGGATCTGTGCCATGAGCTTGACCTGAAGGGCGGCCCTAACTTCCTGGTAGTTGTTTTCAGACTGTTTTTCAAGCCGGACTGCATTAAAAGCCATCTGGTTGTAGGGGCCAAGGACTTGCTTGGAACAATTGGGTGCACAATGGGTTATAGTCACGTTATCTAGCCCCATGTTGGCAAAAGTCTCTTTGATGGCCACCTGAGGGACCAGGGTGTCCTCAACAGGGTTATCCACACCCAAACAATCTGCTGCCTCCAGAGCTACGCGCTGCTGCTTGTCAACAAGAGCCTTGGAAGCTGCTTGCACAGCAGCTGCGTTGCAAGCGCCTGGGCCATCACCTCCTGTAAGGCCTGTTTGTCATGGGTTGGCAAGGTCACTTCTGCCCCGCGGGCCAGGTCACAAAGACATTGGCACTGAGTAGCTGGGGAAGCAGGGCAACTTGTGGGGCTGCAGCCTTTAGGGTCAGGTTGCAAACTTAAGCCTTCTCAAGCCTCAGGCACTGAAGGCTTGGGCGCGTTGGACTGGGTAGCTTTGAACTTGTCATCCTTCTCATCCATTTGGAGGTATTGGTGCCCCTTGGCAGCGTGTACCCAACTGGGCGCAATTGCAAAGGCTACAGACGTTAATGGGGCCCATACAATTTTGTGGTCCTCCTCTGGGAGGTCCTCCAAGATGTGTTCTTTCTGTTCCACTGAGAAGCCAACCCCCCTATTAAAGGGCCTCAAGCTTTGCTTGACAAAGAGCAGTTAATGCGGCCTGTAAGGAGGCAGATAATTTGCAGATGCAGCAGCACAGAAGATAATATCATTTTTAACTAAGGAGAACCATTCAGGACGCCTCTATTTATACTTGATTTTACCCAATTAATTTGGCTTGATGATCATTGGGTGATTCATCATGACTCACCCCATCTAAGTCTATTCACCAATTATCATTAGGCCACCCAACAAGTTATTAGCTGTTTTAAATTGGTTTCAGGTGTGCATCCACTTACCATTATGAGGGCCTCAAATTCCTTTTTTGGATGGAGCCCCATCCTGATCCGGGGGTATGTGGTGCAGGGTGCCACTCCCTAGTATTGCCATAATGGAACTGAATCCTTATTTAGAAAAGTATAAGGGGAACTGCTGCCCTTTTTTGTTATTACCATTGAAGGTAACCCTCCAAATTACATAGCGCTGTCTCCAATTATAGACCAATCAATGCACCTGCGGCTAGCTGCAGATGCGTTGTAGAGTGACCCATTGGAATGGGGTTTCCTATGGCAATTAGTGACCAATTGGAGCATCTGCGGCTAGTTGCAGATGCATCAATTGGTAACCCATCAAAAGAGGTTTATTATATGGCAATTAAAGACCCATTGACGCATCTGCAGCTAGCCGCAGATGCATCAATTATCAACCCATTGCTTGTGCCCACTATATAAATTGGTATACTGATCTTCTGCCCCTCTTTTTTCCAAAATGGGAACCCTAAAAAAGAGTAGTCTGAAACCCTATTCTACACTTGATTCCCCAGAGACGGCCCTACTATGTGCTGCAACCACCTGAATACAGATCACATGCCCAAATGTTCATTTCTTGCCCAATCCAACCCATCTCTTTCTGAATATTCCCCCAAAATGTTTCAGCCATCCAATAATAAGCTCATTGCCTGACAGTCTAGACCCTAGTCAGCATGACTCACCCTTTCTTTTCCCTCCTCCCCTCCAAGTATAAAAAGACCCCCAAGAGGTCCCCAATAAACAAAAATTATACACCAGCACAACAATTGACTTACAAATCTTAGACTACTTGCAGAGCCCAAAATTAGAGGTTCTGTTGAGTAAGAAGATATTAGTCCTGTTGTGTTTCCAGTTGCTCAGCTACTCTCAAACCATTCCTACAACCCTTGAGCACCACACACCCTCCCAGCTGATACTGTGACCAAATTCTTTGGCCACACTGATTTGCTCATCCCTGCATGCCTAGCCAAACAGCCAATCAATTAAAGGCTTAGTCTGTCCAATTTTTTATATTCTCTAATTTACTATTCAAGATTTATTAATTATCATTTTATATTTAGATGTTTCCATGCCCGCAATCATATTCAGAAGGACCATCAATAGATGTAATTTATTTATTTTATTATATATTATTTTATTATGCCATCTGAGGTAATCCCAAACGCTCAATACTGGATTATGCAAATAGATTTATACCACTTTGTCAAATAAATATAAAATAGTCTTATAAAAATTAAGCGTAAAATGCACAAGTTGGAATTTATTTTATAATGTATTATTTTATGCTTTTATGAAACCTGTATCCGCGTAATATTTTGCAAAACTGGTTTGCTGAAAGAAGAATTAGAAAATTTTATTATAATAAAAATACTATGAATTGTAATGAAACTTATTAGAAGAGAGAATTTATTGCAAACGCCTGTAGTGAGTTCTTCTGTATGGACCCACCCTGCAATGGAGATGATGCACAACCTCCACTGCAACACTGTGGATGGTGGATATGCCCTAATTAAAAAACTCCCGCCTACTGGTAAAGGGGAGTAGGGTTAGGTGCAAACTGAGGAGCAGCTTTTCTGGTAGGGCTGCAAACCCATAGATACCAGACAGGACCAGGGCATCCTGGATGACGTGATCCATCAAGTCATACCTGGGGGGACCTTCTTCTTGTCAAGTGAGAGCTGGGCCTTGTCAATTTCTAGAAGAACCCCATCAAGATCCTCCACGCTGGCGCCCATTCCAAAGTAGAAGAGATACCCAAGGTAAACCACCAAGTGAAGCCTTTGCCCAGTAAAGGCTTCTGTAAACTTGCCTAATTTATTAAAAACTGCACTGATCTTCTTATTGTGCTTAGTCTTTGCAAAGTTAAGATCCATTTCCAAGGAGAGCCCTGTCTCATCTGCACTCCAGGCTAGCCCAAAGTCCGCCAGGAGGATCTTTGTTTTCTTGACAGCTGTTGCATCTGCAACAGCCAATTTCCCCACTGCGCACCCAAAGAGTCCAGAAGGTAATATAGGATGTGTACCAAGGGGTAGCAGAAGCAAGCAGCTGCATGAGCTTGGCCCATCTCCGGTACATTCTTGAATGGGAGCGTTGCCAGAACGTCCCAAACAAGCTCAACTGAGTTACACAGTAAACTCCACTGAGGACCACTGGGTCCAGGCGGATCATTTGGGCATCCTTGTAGGCAGTAACTGCCCACTTGGATGCCCCCTCAGTATGTGAAAGCCCAGCCAATGCCTCCTTGGACATTGGGAAGGTACCGTGAATCCTATCCTTGAGCTCCTGCAAGACAGGGGGGACAGATACAGCTGCTTGGCCACATGAGTGGTGTAGCTGGCGTAGAATGTGGCAGGGACAAAGGGGGCCAGGATTTGGCAAGTTCACCATATATGTTCTCTAAAAAACAGGTAAGTATTTGCAAATTTTTATTAACTTTATTTTTTTATATTACCCTTACGTGTTTCTTCCTTGCCAGCCGCTTCAGCAGGCTTGGCCATTCTTGGCACAAGCAGTTGTGCGGGCAGTTCTTTATCTTCTGTTCTGGCATGCTTGGCGGGTTTGAGATGTTCATACATCTCCAGGTTGTCAACTCAGACGGACAGAGCAGAAATATTGTACGCCTTAAACTGGAGGCCCTCAACCACTGTCTTCTGGATGTTGAGAAGACGCTCAATGGTCTTCTCTGGGGTGTCTGGCATTTTTGTCATTAGTGCCTTTGCGGACACCTTGTTGATTTTGTCCCCAGTGAGGGCAGCGGGCTTAATTTTTGGCTTTGACCTTGCAGTTGATGTCCTTGATTTTGGCAATCACCAAGTCAAGGTCTTTGAGTAGTTTTTTGAGTTCTCTCATTTGATTTTTTTACTAATATTTTCATATGTTTTTATAGCTTTTGCCCCAATAAATTCTGTATTATTTTGATACTGTTGCCTCTTTGTTTTTTCCTTTTTGTTTTCCCATCTACTACATTATCCCATATTTTTACCCATTTTGTATATGTTTTACACTCATCTCAATATGTGTTGTTTGCCTTGTGTTGGCATTGTTTCCTTGATTACCATATTATTTTTGGCGCTTGACATAGCCCCTTGTGAAAATATTAACAATAATTTGGTGATCAGCTAAAATTGAATTAGAAAGTTATAGTAATAACTGTTTTTAGATAAAGTTGTTACTGATCTGAATTCAAAATCTTGATGATAAACTTTAAGCCAATCAGGAGCCAAGTGATAAAGTGATTGTTGTGACATAAAGGGTCATTCAATAATTCTTTGGTGCATGTGCACTAATTAATATGATTGACTGGATGTTTTGCCATTGTAAACCATTGCCGCTGTGGTGAGTTGTTGGTGGACTAGAGCTAACCCAGTAGCTGATTGGGCACTAGTCCATCAACAACTTACCACAGCGGCAATGGCGTACAATGGCAAAACATCCACCCAATCATATTAATTAGCACACATGCACCAAAGAATTATTGAATGTCCCTTTATGTCACAACAATCACTTTATCACTTGGCTCCTGATTGGCTTAAAGTTTATCATTAAGATTTTGAATTCATATCAGTAACAACTTTATCTAAAAACAGTTAACACTATAATTTTCTAATTCAAATTTATCTGATCACCAAATTGTTATTAATATTTTCACAAGGGGTGTGTTTAAGTGCTAAAAATAACTGTGTTCTGGATCTAGATACATGACGTAGTAAATATATGATTTTATAGAAATAAGCTGAACATAAAGAATAAAACCAACTATAAACAAAGAGAACATAAACAATTGAAATTCAAAAAAAGATAATATAAATCAAAAATGTTTGGTGACACAGGTTTATTGGGGCAGGGGAGAGTGATGCCTAGGAGGCATAATAAAACAGGAAGGAAAACATAGAGGCAGTGCTGACCTAGGGGGTCTGGGATTGGGTGGGTTGGGCTTGCAGGTTAGGGGTGTTGGTGGCGGGGGTGGAGACAGGAGGATTTTGTGTGATGGCTGCCATATAACACTTGTTGTATTCCTCATTGGTCATTGGCTGGATGGGCTGGTAGGTGGCAGTGACCTGAGGTGGAAGGCGCTTATCCTTACATGATTGGTTGCCCATGTTCACATGGAAAATCATTTGCGCAAATAAGTCAGCCACCATCTGGTGGCCAAAGAGAAATTTGTGGTCAAGGACCCCAAGATAGAGGTTGTTGAAAGCCTGAGGGTGGCGCTCCTGTAGTGTATCTCCAATTTTAAAGAAGATGACTTCATCCAGATGGATGTCTGCGTGGCTGGCAGGGTATACTGAGGCCTGGTGCTCACGTCCCTGGATGGCCTTGAGGGTGGTGGAGCTACCCTCTATCTGGTGGATCAAGAAAACCTGGTACTTGGAATTCAAGCCATCCAAGGAGTCAAGTAATTCACTGAGGATGTGGCTGTATGAGTAGCCATCAATGAAATCTGGGTTTGTCTGATAGTAGACAAAACCCTTGGCTGAAACAGCCAGAAATGCATCAATGAACGTCCCCTTCTTAACCTTCTTCCTTCTATTCTTGGCAGCAGCTTTTTCTTGCTTGCCAAAATCATCAAAAGCTATTGATAGCTTGTAATAGGAGATGAACATGACATCATCAGTTAGACTAGGCAGGCATTGGACCAGGATTGATTCAATGGCAGTGTTGCAACTTAACCAATGAGGGTTCAGTATTAGGAATTAGAGAAGACAACAGTCCAATATAAAGGACAGAATAATAAGAATAAGGTATTTTTTATTGTAGAATATTGTGATTAATATACCATATGGGGAAAGCCACAAGGCCACAAGGGGGTGGCATAGTGGGAAATCCATGTAAGGTTTGAAGCCAAGGAATAACTTGTGCGGGGATCAGCAAGTCAAATTGGTGACATCCCTAATTAGGATGAAGTACCCACCATTTGATATTTGCCATCAGATTAATCCATGTTGTTAGATACGTCAAGGGGCAACTCATCAAGCGCCCCCTGTGTGTTGTAAGATACGTTAGCAGGCAAGTATGAAAACTTGGCTGCAACATCCCCCTTGTCCCCTGCTTGTTGTCAGACACCAAGACCGGAGTCTGAAGAAGGTCTGGGAAGGTCCGCACAAACAGCTTTTGTGTGGGGATGGCGCGGCAGGGGCGCAAGCAATCATTGTGAAGCTTCTTGGTGTTTCCTTGGGCATCTTCAAGTTGATAGATATGATTGTTGTAGACAGCGGCTATCTTGAAGGGCCCTAGGTGGTTGGGTTCCAACTTGGCAGAATTGGGGTTGAGGGTGTAGACGGGGTCACTTACAGTGTATCTAGCTTCAAGGTGCCTTGCCCCTCCCTCAATTTTCTTTAGTTCAATTTGCCGGGCTTTGGCACGTCATTGGTCTAGGGATGTGGTTATTACTAGGGGAGGCTTGTTGGGAACCCTGGACCATAGCTTTCCCTGTTCAACTCCTGCCAGACTGTCAGATGTCCCAAAGGCCAGGGTGCTGGGGCTGAACTCTGTGCCCCTGTTGATTCTTGCTTGCAGGATAAGTAGAGTGGTGGGCAGGTGTTCAGTCCATGCGGTGTTGGGGTGCTCTTGTGAGAGCTTGGCAATCAGCTGGACCAGTGAGCCATTTAACTGTTATACATGTCCATTGGCTTGAGGATGATAGGGTGTTGTAACTATACGTTGGAGTGCGTTCTTGGCGCAGTATGCCTTCATGGCATGTCCAACAAGTTTGGGGCTGCCATCTGTGATAAGACGTTTGGGTTGCCCAAAGCGGGCTACAATTTCCTTGCCAATGAAGCAGGTGATGATGATGGTGGTGTGGCTAGTTGTTGCCCAGGCCACTGGCCAGCAAGTGAAGTAGTCAATGGTAGTGATAATGTAATTCTTCCCCAGTCTGTCTTTGGGGAGTGACTCCACTATGTCAAGGGCCCACTGCTCAAAGGGTTCCATGGCCTTGATAGGCAGGACAGACTTGGGGGGAGCAGGTTTGGATGTATTTTTCTCGCACATCCTGCAAATTTCAAGGAGATCCAAGATGTCTTGACGCATGTGCGGCCACCAAACCTTCTGTTTCATGATCTCAAAGAGGTTGCGCCCTCTGATGTGACCCAGGGTTTGGTGATAGTGCAATATTGTGTCACCTTGTTGCGTGGTGGGAATATAAGGTGTCTTCTCACCCGTCTCTGCCCAACGGCAGACGTTACTAGCATTGTTGGAGAACTGACTCTTGTTTTTCTTCAACTTGGAAATGGTTACCAAGTTAAGGCCCTCATAACAAGTTGCCTCAGGGCAGAGGTATAGCATGGGCCAATTGGGATCCAAACCATTGTCTCCAGTGATAGACGCTACATAGAGCTTTGAAAGGGCGTCAGCTGTGACAAGTTCCTTCCCAGGCTTGTAATTGATGTGCAACTGGTAAGGGGATAGGCGCTCAACCCATCCTGCTTGGTGGCGTGTTAAGTGGGACTGTGTGTTGCAGTGCTGGAGCAACTTGTGGTCCGTCAGTACGCGGGGTGGAAAGGTAGCACCTTCCAGGTAACAGCACCACTTCTCAATGCAGTGCACAATTGCTGCCAGTTCTTTATCATGGATGAGATAGCGTTGTTCCAAGTTGGTAAGCTTCCTGGACTCATACGCCATGGGGAGAAAGACACCATTGTTGGTTTCTACCCTTAGCACGCCCCCTATGACTCTATCAGAGGCATTGGTCTCAAGTTCATAATGACGGTTTCAATTGGGAAACTGTAGTACTGGTGCTGTTATGAGCCTTTGCTTCAACATCTCAAAGGCTCAATCTCTGACAGAGGTCCAATAGAAGCGCTGTTTGGTGTTGAGGAGCTCAGTGAGGGGTGCAATTAGTTCCCCGCAATTGGAAATGAACTTGCGCAAGTAGACAACCATGCCTAAGAATGTCTGCACCTGGCCCACATCAGTGGGGGGCAGCATGCTAGTGATTGCCTTTATTTTAGCAGGGTCAGGCTTTATCCTTTGAGAAGAGATGGTGTGCCTAAGGAATAGCAGCTCTGACTTAAGGAACTTGCATTTGGAGGGTCTGGCTTTTAGCTAGTTTTTCCGAAGGGTGTCAAGGACAGCACAGAGGTGTTGGAGGTGCATGGTTTGATCTTGACTGAAGACAATAATGTTGTCAAGGTACACAACCACACATTTTCCGATCAGTTCCTCAAATGCTTTGTTCATCAACATGGTAAAGGTGGAGGGAGCATTGTTTGTTCCAAAGTTCATGACCCAACACTCAAACAACCTGTAGCGCGTGCAGAAGGCAGTTTTTGCCTCATTCCCTGGTGCAATGCGGACCTGGTTGTACCCCGCAGTGAGATTGATCTTGCTTAAGACCTTTGCACCTGCAAGTGTATCAAACAGGTTGTCAATCAGCAGCAGGGGGTACTAATTCTTGACCGTCACCTCATTTAGGGCGTGGTAGTCTGTGACCAGAAAAGGGACCCATTCTTCTTGGCTACAAAGAAGACAGCTGCCCCATATGGATAGAGCAAGGGGCAAATGAAGCCCTTATCAATAGCATTCACAAGGTGTTGGTGGAGGGTCTCATCTTCCTTTGGTGTAAGACAGTATAATGGTTGTGCTTTAGGTAACAATACTTGAAGTTGTACAGCGTGCTGAATCTCTCGGGGAGGAGGTAGTTGTTCAAGTGTCTCACTGAATACGTCCTGTTACTCCTCAAGGAGGGCAGCAAGCGCTGATGGTGGCAAGGAGGTCAAGGGAGGGACCACCAATGGTTCAGCACGGATAACTTTGACTGAGCATTGATTAAAGTCTAGTTCCCTATCCTTGAAATTGTACAAGCCTGTCTCTATTATTCTGACAAACACAGTATCATGGAGTAACTTGCTCATTTACACAGGGTAGATCTGAAACCCCACCCCATTTCTAATGAGGGTGATGACAGAGGTATTCCAGCCAATGTAGGGACGGTTGTGACAAAGCCAGTTGAGGCCAGCAATTATGTTGTGGCTGAGCCCAGCCATGATTGGCCCAGAGAGCTTAACCTGGATATTTCCCATTCTTACAGAGAAGGGTACTGTCTTATGGGTGATTGCAACTCTGCAGTAGTCAGCTACTTGTACTACTTTAAACCTGCTGGGCACTTGGTCTAATTGCTGAGAGTTGGCAAACGCCTGGTCCACCATAGTGTGGTCAGCCCTGGTATCTACCAGTAATTTGTGGATGTTCCCACGGAAACAGAAGAGATAGGAAAATTGTGTTACTTTATTTGAGGAGTGACTTGCTTGTAGTACAGGGTTTTCACTGTGAACTTGGAAGATGTCCAGGGTTTTGACTTTGTGGATGTTGTAGTCACAGGGGTTCTTTGCAAGCAAGGATTAAGAGGAAGGGTCAGGTGAGGTTGTAGGGCCTCTTGTTGCTACAACCCCCAGGCTTTTCCCTGATCCTCAATCTGTGCTAGCTGGAGCTCCCCCCTTGCGGGGGCGTTTAGTCCCATTATCCTGCTGACGGGGCTGGCGGCAGCCTACTTGATTGTGGCCATTGCCAGGTGTTGTACGTGGTTGGGATGGAGCGTTACTGGTACGGCGGAAGCCCGTTGAAGCCTGGTTGTTAGCCTCCACAATGGCCTTGTAGCAGTCATCAATGGAGGTACAGCAACCTACAAGGACCCACTTGCAGATATAGTGTTTTAACCCATTGATAATGAGGGTGAGTAGCATTGCATTTCCGTTGGTCACGGCTTTGGGGGCGGCAGCAAGAGCTTGTTGCCAGGCAGCAAGATACTCAGGAACAGAACCAGTTTGTTTGATTGCTAGAAGAGGAGTCCCACAACAATGGGGGAGAAGGTTTTGCTGTAGCAGGACTTGGCAACATCCTGGAATGCCACCCAGGTAACATCAAGTTCTTGACTGGCCCAGTTGGTGAACCACACAGCGGCAGGCCCCATGAGGTGACCAGATGCAGTGGCAACCCATATGGGCTCAGGAACCTGACAGATACAAAGGCAGGTTTCATTAGATTGGAGCCAACTAACAATGTTGGCCCCTTTGACGTCATCAGCAAAGGATTCTAGCTGAAGGTTGAGCATGCATTGGGAAAGGTCTGATTGGGGCAGAGTGACACTGGCGTCACACTGCCCAAGGCAGAGCCAATTGTATACGCTGGTGAGAACTAGCTGGTCTTGATAGATGACATACCTGTTGGGGATGTCCCCCTTGGGGATTGGCAGGAAAGTTTCTTGTTGGGGAGTAGCCATACAGCCTGTACTCTGTCTTTTCTTGGGGGAATTCTGTTTTAGGTAGGTTGTCAACCTACCGCTGCTACCACTGTTGCAACTGAACCAATGAGGGTTCAGTATTTGGAATTAGGGAAGACAACAGTCCAATAGAAAGGAAAGAATAATAAGAATAAGGTATCATTTATTGTAGAATATTGTTATTAATATACCATATGGGGAAAGCCACAAGGGGGTGGCATAGTGGGAAATCCATGTAAGGTTTGAAGCCAAGGAATAACTTGTGCGGGGATCAGCAAGTCAAATTGGTAACACTCCTAATTAGGATGAAGATCCCACCATTTGATATTTACCATCAGATTAATCCATGTTGTTAGATACGTCAAGGGGCAACTCATTGAGCGCCCCCTGTATATTGTAAGATATGTTGACAACTGAGTCTGTAAACTTGGTTGCAACAGCAGTGTCATATGGGGAATCCTCAGCGCCATCCCATTGGTTACTGGCAAAATTGGTAAGAACCTGTATGGAAGCCACCTTCCCATACATCCAGAGCTGCACCATGCGCTCAGACACTCATATGTTATGGTGAGTAAGTTGCTTCCGGACCTGGGTCAATAGAAGCTTGGGATCCTGCTGGAAGAGGTCAACCATAATAGGTTATGCCTCATTGATTTGGGACTTGGGGGCCTTCTTGGGCTTCTTGGCTATCCCAATCAGATTCCCCTTATTCATCAGGTTGTTGAATTCCTGCATGACAGTAGCTTGGGTAAATTGTAATTGGCTGGCTATCTGTTCCCAGGACAGACCCTGTAGATTCAGTACCACAATTTCCTGAAGAATTTGGGCAGTGATGATTTGTCACTTGGGGCGCTGGGCCAGAGGAGCTGAAGCCTGATTGGCTGTAGGGGGGCAGGTTGGCTGGTGGCAGGAAGTTGTTCCAAATCAAGGTTGCCATCCTGATTGGTTGGTTGGTGGGCAGCTTGTGCAGGGGTGGGTATGGGAGCAGGGGCAGAGCTAGACACTATGTGACTACTGAACAATTCAAAGCCATAGGGGTTGGTGGTCAGGTACAGGTCAGCTTCCTTGTTACCAGCCTCAAAGGCTTGGGTGTAAACAGGTGCCTCCACGTTCTGAGCCTTGCCTCCATTGAAGCTGGCTTGGCTGCTGGTGCCGTCAAAGATATTGCTTGTAAAAACCATTGTAAAAAACCTAGGATAAAATCACTAAAAGTAGAAATTTTACAATTTAATGATTTCTTTTTATTGTAATCTTGAGTCCATATTTGAAAGATTCTCAAAACCATTCCATACAAATCTGGAGCCATGAAAATGGATCAAATTCCTCTGTTCCTAAATTAGATAGCTGTTGATTGGCTGTTAAACTGTTATTTTTCTATTATAGGCTGCTCATACTACACATCTTGTATGAGTTCATTTTTTTATGCTTGTGTAATCTTGCTTCTAGATTGCTCAAGTTTTGTTTCACTTTAGTCCTTCTATCAGTGCCTCATATGAATCCTGATTGGATTATAATATACTCCAGAACAGCATTCATCCATTTCACTTGTTGTGTCAGTTCATTTTGTTTGTGGTTTGAACTACTCTGCTTGATGTTTGATATAATTTTGTATAATGGGCTAGTGAAATTTTGTTTTTTGTTTGAAAGTTCATTTATTAACTGAAATTTTATAAATTAATTAAATCCTGAATCTTGCGCAACTTGAATTTTGTTCAAATCTGAAATCATTTTGTTTAAATCTGAGGTATTTTCAGTTGTTGCCATAGCTTTTAAAACTACTGTATCTTTTCAGACTTCATATATAAGTGCAAGATCTTGGACTTCAGACAGTCTTACATCAGGAATCTGATTCATCAGGTGGTCTTCAGGCTTAGTCAGCTCATGATTGGCAGATATTGGCAAACAGCTGCAGGAAACTTCCTAATTCCAAACTCTATTCCCAAAATCAGCCACCTGGTCAATTGTACAGTAGTTTTAAAAGCTATAGTGACAAGCAAAAATAATTCAGATTTAAACAAAAATAAATCAGATGTAAAAAAATAAAAATTAAATAAATTTATATTGATTTACAATAGATTTGGGTTTCAGTTTAATTTTTTTACATCTGAGTTGAATTTGTTTAAATCTGAATTATTTTTGCTTGTTGCCATAGCTTTTAAAACTACTGTACGCTAGCCTCAACACTGAAAGATAATACCTGCTGGCTGCCATTGGAGGGCATAAATTTATATTTCTCTGAAATCCCATTTTGGCAAGCTGCTGCTTCTGCGCAGGCCTGGGCTTTAGGCAGTACACCTTTGGATTTGAACTTCCATGGCCTCAGAAAAACTCATTTGCTTTGTGGGCTAGTTATCAAATGGACCACAGATTTGATACCAAAAACCATGGGTAGCCAGGCCCTTGGCCCTCTGGTCTGGTGCGCCACAATGTGAGGGGTCCTGGGGTTGATTCTTGATTTCTGCTTTGCTTTAACATAAGAAGTAAAATGTCATTTGTGACAGCTTTTGGTACATAGCTTGCCCTCTTAAACCAATCATTTCACAATAGGATACATCTATTATAATCCAATTAGGAAGGATGCAGGTAAAATTTTAATTGCCACACATCAGGTGATAATAAGGATGAAACATGAACTCTATGGCTTGAGGAAAACTATTTATTAGGCCCCTGTATATAAGTTGCATTTACCTGTCTCATCTAGTGTTTGGCTGCAAGTTGGCTTTGTTTAACTTGCACAAGATTTGAAACTTGGTTCTCAAATTTAAATTGGGGTTGATTAAATGCCTCAGCCTGGTCTATATTGTTTAGAAGTGTTTTTAGAGGCTTGGTACCAAATATTGGGTCATTGAGCTTTTCTGGCTGCTTATTTATGATGTTGGAATTTTATTTCAGATGGTCTTAACTTTTGACTGTATTCATGAAATTATAGATGTATTTTTAATGTTTTTTGTTTCTTATTCAGATTCCTCTGTTGTGTATATGCACTTCAGACATCATTGTAACTATCTGATTAGATTTTTGATATCATATGCCTTTTCAAATTGTGTTTATGACCTCATTTTGATCTTATGAGCCACTTTAACTAATGTTTTTTATACCAATGATGTTTATAAGCTCACTTTAACATTACATATCATTTTTGGTGTTGGTTTGAAAGCTTTGAAAGAGACGTTAACTTGTGACATCATTAATGATGTTTTTAATTATGTTGTCTTATTCTGGTTGTTTTTAACTGTCTCATAATTTGATAATTCTTAACTATAAAAAGATAACCCCAAGAGCTGTGGCTGACCTTGGATAAAATCAAAATCAGTATATATAGCTACATCTTTTTGACTCCATAATTTTCCTATGTAAAACTCAACTATTAGCTATACAAGTAGTTTTCTCTTTACATCATGATGAATTTTCTTTCACAATGAGAGTAAGGTATTTTATCCTAGTCTCTCTTTCTTAAATCAATCATCTTTCTGATTTTTAATAAGTTGTTTAATAAACTGATCAGTGATTATCTAAGTGGATCTACTTGTTATCATCTGATATGAATTAATTAAAGCTTATTAATCACACATTTTTGAGATTGATTTACAAGAATGTTTAAGATAAAATAGGTTTATTGGTTATAAAAGTTCTCATTTTTTATACAAGAAAAGCTATATTTGAAGCTATAAGCCCAGCTATATCATTTTCATATAATTTAACCTGATTTTAATCTCTGAAATAACTTAAGTATCAATATATTAATTTTATAACTTTGTTTATCTTCTTTTAGTCTGTTTCCTTGAAAGGTTAAGAAGTAGTATTAAACTGCTAATACCAAAATTTGAAAACTATTGATAAATATATGACTACAGTGATTCTAATATACATATTTTTTATATGAGAAATTAGTTATTTTACTAGTCTACTGTGATTGAAATAGCAGGATAGTAACATCCAAAATCAAAATAACGGAAAATAAAGATCCATGTCCACAAATCATTAAAGATAAGCCAGAGATATAGAACAAAAATACTGCTTGGTAAAACTTCTCAAGGTAAACTTAGAATTGAGCAGAATGTTCAACACCAACCATAACACAGCATTTTAAAGTGCCTGGGAGAGGAGAAAATAATCTTCTGGGTAGAATTCAGGACATCAAGAGACTGGAGTGTCTTCAAATTTCATTTTTACTAGAGGGCACTCACTATTGGTGGAGTTCATGGACAAAGTTCTTGGGAATTTTTTCTAACAGCCAGTAACCAGACACTTAACAATCAAGCTAACAGAAAGTTGATATAAGCCCTTTAAAAACACATTATTAAACTTAAAAATAGTAATAAAGTTTTTTATTTTAAAAAATTATTGGAACTTGTAGAAAGGACTCAACTCTTCCAAGCTGATTAAAATCAAGCCTGAATATATACCAAAGTTGATTAAAATTTTATTTTATTATCATTATCTGGCCCAAAACCAGCTAAGATTTCAGCCATTGCCAACTATAATATCTCCAATTAGAGAAGGGGCCTTTTATGCTCAATTCAAGGGCTTTTTTGTGTAATAAAAGTGTAAAAAATGACTTGGATATTAAATCAACTTATATCAACAAGTTCCAACTCAACATAAAAATCTTTAACTAGCACTGAAGTGGCTGTTACCCACTTTATATCAACATTTTTGTCTATATCATTTGACACTGTTAACTTTTGAGCTGTTTTATTTGTCTTTGGATTTTTGATTGGGAAAGATAATGTCTGGTATTACAGAAACTACTGACATCTTTTATGGTCATATATGCAATCAATAATTGATATAGCTACAAAAAAAGAGTAAATAAAAATATTATGCTCTTTAAAAATTAAGTTCATATTATTCTATAAACCTATTTTAGGAAATAAAAGTTTTAGGAAAGACTAGTCTAAAAAAACAAGAATTTAAGGTCTAGTGAATAAAATACATAAAAAAGATAATTTTCCATGGGTTTGAAAATAGCTCATTATTGCCAAGAAAAGTTATTATAATGATGGAGGATTTTGAAGGTAAAGGAAAAAGGGATAAGTTTTATACAAAAAATTTCACCAGAAAGAACATGAGACTTCTGGATTCATATATCAAAACTTATTAGAAAATTTTAACAATATAGTACATTAGTTTTCAAAGCTATGGTGCTAAGCAACAAAACTGAGATTTAAACAAAAATAAATCAAATAAAAACAAAATAGAAGTGAATCTAAATCTATTATTAATTAATATAAATTAATTGGCTTTAATTTTATTTACATCTGAGTTGTTTTTGTTTAAATCTCAGTTTTGTTGCTTAAATCTCAGTTTTGCTGCTTGCACCATAGCTTTGAAAACTACTGTAAACATAATTCTGGGATTATAAGATGATTATAATAGCTTCCATAAGGTTTTGATGTACCTGCTGCTTCTCAGAGGCCACTAATGTGTGTCCTGGGTCAAAATCAGGCTCTGACTGGATTGGGGTTCCATACTTCAGGTGAGAAAACTATGATCTAATGAAACTATGCTATATTTCAAGGTGTTTAGGCTCTTCTAAAAGTTTATCAATGAACATCCTGAAGTCTGCTTCATAAATCATGAGCTCTTTATGAGAAATTACTTCCTGTGGTTCTTATAGTTACTAGAACAACTCAGTAAACTCTCATCAGAGAAAAAATTTCCATCTTGCCAATAAATTCACATCCTTGGTTATCTTCAACCAATATAAACAGCTAACTAGCTATGGGTAAGAAGCCTAAAGTTACTTCTAAACTGATCAATTTTCTTATGGTTAGGGTAGGAAATCACAAATTAATTTATGATTGTTTAAAGAGGAACTTTTCAAGGCTTATAAAGAGTCTTTATTAAGATGCAGTAATAAGAACCCTTTAGAAACCTTATATATTTGTGTCTAGTCTTATTGTTTATTGTTCTACAGTAGTTTTCAACCCTGTTGAGATAAACAAAAAAAAATAGTCTAAAAACAAAAACAACTCAGTCTAAAAACAAAATCAAAAATCAAGGGATTTATATTAAATTACAATAGATTTGGATCCATTTTGATTTTGTTTTTAGACTGAGTTGCTTTTGTTTTTAGACTGAGTTGCTTTTGTTTTTAGACTGATATTTTTCATTAATCCCAACAGGTTTGAAAATTACTGTACTGTTTCACTGTTCTGTGGTTCTGTAGGTCTTGCTTACTGTATACTGGTGTCAATATACTAGTACTTTTTTATGACCTTATGTATCTGAATGTTCTCCCTGCATCTCCCCCATCTCTTCATAGACAACTGTGATCTAGTTCATGATATTTAGCTCCTTTTTTCATCCATTTTCTTTTCAGGATGTTTTCTTAAAGGCTTAAGTAATTTCTCTTAACCCTTTCCTAATCATAAAAATAGCTTCATATCTTACCTTTATAATAGTCTATATCATTAAGTAATGTTTTCTTCACTATTTTATCAAACTTTCTGGTCTTTCACCAATAACTCCATCAGTATAATAGACCTCAAACTCAATCAATGAGCTTCTTGTTGCCTGCTTTGAAGCGCTTTACTTTCCTATCCAAAGAGTTTTATTAATCCTCACTTAGTGAAGGTAACATTTAACCACCAAAGCATTGAAATTTGCACTGAGAAATATCAATTTTTCACCATGGAATGATCTGATTTTCTGTTGTGGCAATCTGTGTCAGGGAGACAACCTTGGGTAGCTGTCCTGTTGTTTTCTGAGAACACACAGGCTGTGGGTCTTGCAGACAGGGTCTACCACAAGATTGGGGCTAACTTAATAAGGTAGGACATTGACTTTCCTACCCAGGACCAAGGGCTGGTGGCCAGGATTATAGTGTCAATCACCTCAGTAAGGGTGATGTACGCAATCACAAATAGTTCATTGGTATAGTCCTGGTGGAGGTTGGGTGTGGATGCAGGCATAAGTTTGAGGGTCACTGGTGGTTCCATGTCCAACTGGTATGCAGCAGGAAGTTATATTTGTCTCTGAACAACTTGGGTTCATATACATGCCAAGGACCTTGTCTATTATATATGGCTGCTGATATTACGTGGGCCAGGGGCTCTTTTTCCAGGATCTTCTCAAGGGTGTACTCCTTTTATTCAGGCTTCAGCAGGTACTCTGTAAAGTGGAAAAGTCTAAAATGGGGTACCTGGTGGATGGTAAACTGCAGACAGTGGGGCAGGCAAGCCAGGAGATCTTGTGCTGATCTGATAAATTGTGAAGATAAAAAGGCAATAATTGGGAAAATCAATATCTCATAAGCTTTGTTTTTTAAAAATGGCAATAAAGTCTTAGTGCAGGGGTCTATGGGTCTATATAGTACCCTGCCGCCAAACTTTACATTTTCTATGTGATGTTCATAATAGGTTTGGGAAATATGAGTTTGGGTGGCCAAGACGCCTGGGTTCAGGAGCGCAAAATGGCACTGCTGCTGGGTGTTTGCTTATTGGTTGAAATCTCTGAAAAGGTTGGTTTATTATTCTGTTCTTAAGCCATGTTCATGAAAGTGGGCTCCAGGCTCACGTTTCCTTAGGTGATGAATCTTGATTGCCACTAATATAGAATCCAAACTCATGAAGCTAATGGTAGGAATTTATTTGCCTCCATTAGGCAATTTTTATGATCTTCCATTGGGCAATGTAGTTTCTAAGGTTTGGCTAGTATTATCATCTAGGGAATTATGCTTGGCTTCAGCTTGAGGGGGCTCAATCCCAGGAAAACGCAGGCAGCTGGCCCTTTAGTCCTTGGGGCTAACAGCCTGCAGGGGATCAGGGCCAGGGTTTTAATCCCACCCTTGGGTCTGAGTTTCAAGGGGAGGAAATGGTCAATCCTGACAATCTTCTCTCAGAGAAACATTTCAAGTGCTCTCTCAAAATTTTCCTGAGACACCAAGTTTTAACATAAAAACAAGCAGTTGCCCAGACACCTAGCCTTTCAACCACTACACAAGCTAATAATTGGTGTATCTTAAATTATTTCTCTTGTGCACTGATGCACCTCTTGTTCCCTTTTCCAATATTTACCCAGGTGATGAGCCTTGATATCACTAACAAATAGTAAATATCCCTACTTCTTAAGCATCCCAAATCATTGATTTATTGTAGCTAGATCTCCAAATAGCCACCAATTGATGGTCTTAAGCATCTCATCTTTATATGGTACTTATGGGTATTCCTTCTACAAACTTCCCAAAAATAGTTAATGAGAAAACAAAAATAATCATTATGATCATTTCAACAAAATTTCTTTTAGCCCCAATTAGCACATGGCAGCAACACATTTTGGTGTATTAATCACAAGGTTGATTACTGAAAGTACAGCCTAATTGAGCTGCTTTGAAATACCTTGATTTGATACAGAACTTTTCAGAGCTGGTGATATAGATGAACCAAGCCAAGTGCTGTAAGGTCTAAGGGCTTGGGGTAAATTATTGTAAACTAAAGCCTTTATGTCACGGCCCATACCAGATTCCGGCTGGACTCCCACAGGGGAAGCAGGCTGGGCCTAGAAGGCCATGCACACAATAGGCGCAATACGGACCAGGTAGTTGAGAGAAGTGGCTAGGGGGCGCCAACTCCCAGTATGGGGCACAACTTGGTCAGCCAGCCCCAATACTGTGATATTGTAAATTCACTGCCCCCTTTGGCTTTGAATAGGACATTCTTTCCTTGTTGCACAAAAAAGACCACTCAAAGTCCAGCAAAACCACTTAATTCACTCAATGATTTAGCTCAAACTGTGGATGAAAGATTTGTGTTGGCATACCCTGCAGAACCCCTGGCTTTAGCTGTCCCGGCTTGGGAAGATACACTGGTTAATTTGGACTATTTATTAGCTTGGTATTGTCCTCTACTAAAAACAATCAGGAACGCCCAATCAAATGGGGCCACATCTATGACCAGAGAGTTAAAGGAACCTGAGCTAGATGAGGTGTCCTCCAGCCAATCAGGTGAATCCGCAGAAATTACTCTGAAACTTTCCAGCACCCCTGGCTTTAGCCAGCAAATTTTATCACCCAGCCAATCAAATGCAAACCAACTCAGTCATGTGACCTTCCCCCCAAAACCCACTCCCTTTTAACAATGCCAGGGGATTTTGGGTCTCCTGCTTGTCAATTCTCCAATTTATTAAAAGTTTGGGTTTTAACACATAATTTTCAAGTTTGTGGTTGACTGGATCTTTGGTTGGATCCTCTCAGCTAAAAGTGTTAAAGTGTTAGCCATTGTCTTTAATTTTACCTTTACCTTCCCTGGTTTGAACTTGTTCCTTCCCCTGGAACCCTTGGAACAAGCTTGAGCGTATAGTTGCTCTTGTTTTGCTTTCAATTTCAAAAACATGCATCCAAACTTTAAATATTTAGTTAAAATCATTATAAAAACTTACTTTATTTTGAATTTTCTCTTTAATTTCCTTACTTTGAACTTGCTTTTGCTCTCAATTTTTTATCAGGAAGACATACAAGCCCGTTGCCAAGCTGCACAAGGCCTTCCTATCACTTTCACCTGGCCTCTTGTTTGTGGGTCCCCCTGCTTGTCAGTTTTTTTTATTATTTTTACTTATAATAAGGGTCCCTACCTCTACCAAATTTTGCAGAGAATTTGAAAATGATACTCCCAGCCTTGAAATCTGTTGTTTTTTTCCCTGGCCCCATTCTTGCTGCTTCTATGGTCAACTTCACCAGATTTGTGGTCAAAAATTACCTCCTCTGCTTGGCTTGTGGGCAAGAATCCTTCCAGTCTCCTAAACCTTCCAAATGGTCTCCTGTTCTCTGGGGAGGCTGTGGTGAAGAGCTTGACCTGTGACAACCTAGACTTGGAGGATGCTGTCTGTACCTCCTTTGCTCCTGCAGATGAGGAGACAACAAGGCCTTTCCTTCTTGACCCGGAAGTGAGCAATTTGGTACCCTTGCGCGCTCCTGTGTTGCCTTCCTCCACCCCCACCCATACACCCTGGTTGCTCACTGGTTTGGTGTTGATGGGACTGAATGCCTATTTCCCTCAGTTATCCCCCGTGTCCTCCCTGTGGTCCCCTCTTCAAGCGCCGTCCCAGTTCTCCACTGGGCGGCATCCTGGTGGTTTGTCTCACTGGGATGGGAGCCAAACTTAGTTAGTTTAGCCCCCCTCTCTCACAGATATAGAAAAACCCCAGTTTACTAAAGTCCTGGGCAGGAGGCGCGTCAGAGAGGGGAGTAGCAGTAGGAATCTCCTTCATAGCAGGTGGCAAATCCAGGTGGTGGGGGTGGAAATACTCCAAGTCAAGAGTGTGGGGCGGTTTTACTGGAGTAGCAGGAGTGTAACCAGGAGGATATAAATATGGAAGTTTGTATTGTGTTGTGGACTCCCAAATAGATGCAGAGAGAATAATTAAATTTGAGCAAAAATAGACAATTCCTGCAATAAGATAATAATTTCTGGGCATAAACTCGCTTTATTAAGATATCAACAGTGAGGAGGTCTTCTCCCCCTCACTACTTATACTTACTGGAGATTCTGTGGCCTTTTGTGCCACCATAGAACTGATGGCATCAATTTGAGTTGAATTTTTGATTTTTACCAGAATTTGCGTACTTTAGTAAGGGGGTGAGAGCTCATTGGTTGATATAACATGAACCTTTCTTGAACTACAGCATACCAAGATGCCACAGTTATTTATATTTCCTGCAATTAATCAATTGTCTGATTGCGTAATCAAACAATCACACTCCCAATGTGCTATTTCCCAATAGGTGAGTGACCCAAATTTGATAACAGGCTCAAAGCCAGGGATTTGAGGCTTGTGTGCCTCTCAAATCCTGGGCCATTTGCTAGTTGAAAGGGGATTATTTTGCCCTGGAAGATACTTTGTGTGGATTTCCGCGCTGCGGGTTTTCTCAACTCTAGGGAGGCCAGCTGACTTTCCAGGGCAATCTGGGCCCTGACACTTTAACCTAAGAATACTAATGTTAGTCAAATATAAAAAGGTTGGTAGTGTTTGCAATAATAATTATACTAAGGCTCCTAAAAGTTCATATGAAGTAAAATAGGGACTAAGACAGTTAATTAAGCCTAAGAAAAGGAAATAAAGACCAGTCTTAATGACTGAGGACTGAGTTAAAAAGTCAATTTCAAGGTCAGAATAATGGTCAGCACTAGCTGGTGGATTAAAACTGTCAACAATTAAATTATGGGTACCACTATAAAAGTTGCCTAACTGATGGAAGATATAATCAAAAGGGATCATAACCAAACTAGGATTTCAAATGGAAGGAAAAGATGCAAGATAAGAATATTGAAAAAGGGAAAAACACAAGCCACAAAACCTACAATTACCTTTTTGGGGTGCAAGTCAGACAATCTCAACTTAAGTTGAGACTGAGTAAAACTCAAGCCTTTTATTTTAGCTTGAATAATTGAGGTGAATTATAGGGGAAAGTAATCTAACCAAGAGTAGTTAGATGAGCTTATTGGAGAGGAAAACACAAGCACATGTTGGTCTGGACATTTTAACTTAAAAAAGTTAAAGCACAAGGAAAGGGGCAAGACACAGGTGCAGCAGTTGGTGTTTAGGCTAACTCAAAGAAGAGCAAAAGTGGCAGAAGAGCGGGGAAAACTTGGTCCAGGACTGTTTGCTTGAGCAAAATTAAAACTAGGTAAAGTCTTTTTGGGACTGGTTGGGATTAATCATAGCACTTAGGTACCAGGTTTGAGAATCATATGTAATGAAATGTAAGTCTGAAAAGAAGATTAACCTTAAGTTTAGGTTTAAAATTTGAACTGTGACTGGAAAAAGATGATGAAATCAAATGCAGTGGTTTGATATGTGTTGTGGTGTCCAAAGCAAGGAATGTAAAATAAAAAAGCTTCATAAATAGCAGATGATAGGTGAATCCTGACAAGTGCAGAGCCCACAGAAGTTGTGCACAAGATGAATCTTAAGCAGACCAAACTTCATAATTAATCAATCTAAATTTTCATTTTCATTTTCATTTTATTCTGTAGGTAAATTCTGTACAATCTATGCTTGGTTTTTTTGTCTATCTCAACAGCTCTGAAAATCACTGAACATATATGCTTACTTGGGCTCAGTATGGATTTTTAATTCACAGTTTTAAATCCAATTCTTCTCCCTTAATTCTAACTATTCTTGTGATTATAGTTGGTTTAGATTAGATACCAGAGATTTTATCACATGTATAACTGCTTATAAAACCAAGATATAAAAGTTTGAATGATTTTATGAATTTTATCAGCCCATGAGATATCAAGTTAGCTTAACCGTGATGAATCAGCTGGATTGTGATAGGCTGTATTAGGTTGATTTCAGGTTTATCTTTATAACAAGTTTGCTTTAATGGGCCTGCTTTAAGTTTTGATTTGCCTCTGAAGCTGTTTTTGCTCCCAGCTGGTAGCTGAAATCAGGTATAGTCCCCTGGGGGAAATAAGTTTTTGGTTAAAACCTGGTACTAGGGATTTTTTTAGAGAAGGGCTGATGCACAAGGTTTTGGGCTATGCACATAATAATAAATTGATGGTGGTATTCATTGTAATCAGCTAGTTGTGAGCAAAGCACCAATTATGAGTTGCATTTAAAAATGAAATAAAATAGTGGTTCAAACTTTTCTAAATATACCTTATGAAGTAGATGAAAGAGAAATAATAATATCAATGGTTAAGAGGCAACCTAAAAACATAAAAGTTGATAATTAGCCATGGTATCAGCTTTGTAAATTAGCCCACATTTAAGATCTCACTTTAAATAATGATTATCAAACAAAAATGTTTTTATAAATTCCAACATGAGGAGAAAATTCAAAATAGATGAGTTTAGATACCATCAATTAAACAGAGATATAATTTTAACAGATAGAAAATTCAATCAGAATGTAAGGGCCAGAAAATCCAAAATCATGACTGCCAGATTTGAACCTGTGTACCACCCTGTCAAGCAAAAACGCAGACAACTGCACAAACCTGCTGCGGGAATTGAAAACTGTTCAAACCACTAGGGGAGGCGGGAACCAACTCTCAAAAGAGAGATAATTTATAATCTAATTTCAACAGTGGAAAGTAACATAATAACCAGGGCCAGCACTATAGCTGACCCAGGGGGCTAGCGGCCTCCAACAGTAGCAGAGCCACCATCTCCAATGCTACAAATGGGCCAGGTGGCTCCCACCCCAGGATTGACAACTTTGGCTGGGTTATTCAGCAGATCCAGTATCAACTGGAATTGCTGAATAACTCATTCAAAGCCACTGTTTCAACAAGTTACATAAATTTTAAAATTCCTGTTCCAGTCCAGCAGCACAGTCCTGATCCAAATGCCCATGCCATTACCCCAACTGATTTAATGAAACATCACCCACAAGAAAATAAGCCAGAGCCCACACCCAATCAAACAAATCCAGTTGAGGAAGAATCCCAGGCCCATACAATTCATACTCCACCTGAAATCTCCAACTATTTCATTGGTTCAAAAGGTGAAAAAGAATTACTCAGCCAAGAAGATTCACCTGCAGATGACAACCCCTATGTGACGGAAATCGTGGGATAGTATGAAGCCATTTCTAAGTGATGGGGAATTACCACCCAAATCTACATAGAATTAATGATTAACCACAAATGTGGCTTCAAATATCTTTTTGTAAAATTTCCAATTGTAATACCAGGATTAAGCAGAACAATTAATCCTAACCAAAGTAGCCCAAGATAAATGGCCTGAGACAACATCAACAAATCATCAGAGTAAAATTCTGGACATTGGGAGGCAACACAATTTTCAGTTTCAAGAATGAGGGGAGGAGCTGCAAAATTGGTTGGTGCAAAATTAACATTGGGCGGCACTAACGACAAAGTTCTGACTGCAGGACCCCATCTTCCAGAAATGATTCTGTTGAGAATCAGATTGTACGGAATATATTGTAACAACCCAACCACAGGATGCATTTTTTAAAAAGTAAATTAGAACTTGGGATAAATGATTTTTATTGATTAAAATTTTAGGAGGACTCAACTCTTAGAGTTAGACAGTGAAAGTTATTCAATATATATCAGAAAAATTGACTAAGCAATACCACCTGAGTCTTGACCTCCTATTCCTTCCACATTGTCAAGTAAGTATCTGGTCCAGGTTGCAAAGAACCATTGTGTGACTAGTTTCTGACAACCATGCTGATTGACAAGCTCATATCAGGTGACCCTCAAATTACGCCAATTTATCAATGTCAATATGAAACAGGGAACCGGTTTCAGTTGACAGACTGGAGCAGCCATAACCCATTTTGATTGACCGTTTGATTTAAATCTGTTAACTTGGTCAATTTTGATATAGGTTTTCCAGCTTTTTGAGCCTTCTTGCTTGGGCAGATAATACCCGGCATGATGGAACCTACCATGACACCCTCCCCCCATGAACAAGTCCCACCTGCCAAGCAATCTCAGCCTCAAATGATTGTACTTGATAAAATTAATCACCAATCAGCTCCCAGCAATCCATCTGAATTCAAGATGAAACCAGATGCTCCAAACCTAGTCCCCAGTACAGTACCCAGCCATGAGTCAATCAACCAATTCAATAGCCCAGATCCAGTGAACTTTCCATCCCCAACTTGGTCCAAGATTCCTAGTACTCTATCCCCTGTTCTCAAGAATTCCTCCCCTTCACCCAAAGTGCCTGTGGCCAAGGGATGGGCTACTTTAGTTCACCAAGAAGCTTCCAGTAGCCACTTCCCAGGAAGACCAGATGAGTGGTATAAAAGCCACTTTCCTACAATTAAGTCAAACGCAGACAACATTTAATAAAGTGTATGGTCCATAGAGTAGTCTTTGCATTTCTTTCCCATATTCTTTTATCACCTGGGACAATACCAAATCAACCAGTTCAATCACCAGAACTTCACCTAGTAGAACCTGTAGCAATGGACTACCAACCAGGGCCCAGCCCTGAACGGGTCAGTTGCTTCATACCTCCCACTCCTTCCCCCTAATATTGCAACCCACTGCTGAGGCTGTTTCCTATGACCACAGTAGATATGGGATGGTCATCTTGACCATCCTTAGTCTTTCTGAGATTGTGGTGCCTCATCTTGGTGCTCATTTTCCACTTGGAGCTGGTATGCTGTACTTATCCCGCTCTTTGCCCTTCCTGTATTGGGCATTGGTATTGCAGTACCCAGATAGGTGGACTCCGCCCATGGCACCTTGGTACGGCACTACTCCTGGCCATGACACAGAAGATAAACTCAATTTTAACAAAAAAAGAAACTATCCAATGATGAATTTTAGGGCTGTCCCACTAGTTTTATAGAAGCTTGAGGTGATATGAATGTGAAGATATCATATATCCAGTGTTTTAGTTCCTTTGTGACCAGGCTTATGTGAACATACACCCACAGAGGTTTAAAAAGTTATAAAGTGATTTTTATAACTTACTGTTCCTTTGAAGCTAATTGGCGCTGCTGGGACCTACTGATGATTAAATTTGTGGTTTGAAGCACTTGTTACCTGAAATTTTTGGTTTTAAATTTGATAAAATCTTTCCACATTCCTTTGCATTCTTGAAACCCAAAACCCAGTTAATGGCTATGTGTTTCAGGGCCTGTAATAACCCTGAAAAAGAACTAAACAAAATAAAAACTAAGGGATGCAAATTTGTGTTCACACAATTGCTCAATTGAGCCTGAGAACAAGGTCTCAGTAACTTACACCACTATTCCCCAAATGCCAAATTTGATGCCCTGGGGACGCCTGCACCTGAAGGCACCCTCAGGAGCGGCCTTTAACTCTTGGAATCCTTCCTACTGGCCAAAACCCTCAGAAGTTGGGTATTTTGGCCCCCAAAAGATCCCTGGAAGACCACAAGGCTTGGCTCATGCGACAGGACCTGAAATTAGTGAATTTCCACCCTTGGATAGCCAATCAGAAGATACCCATGTCAGGAAAACAATGGCATGTGACCAGCTGGCCAATCAAGATGCCCTGCCAAGCCTAGAGCCAGCTTCCCAGCAGTATATAGCTGGGAAAGTTGGAAATTCCTTCCCTGTTGTCATCACTAAATAAAACTTTTGTTGGTTAATGCACTCTGAACATTTATACTTTGCAGGAGTTTACTATATCATAAAAAATTTCATACTGTTGGTGCTGTCAAATAGAGAGTACCTTCAGTACCAACGCCAGTGCTGGGAAACAGAGCAACTCCTTGCTGCCTCTGATCCACCAACATTATCCCTTGTTCCTTCTCATGGAGTGCTGGATTAGGAAATAGCTCCTGCTCCTACACCCCTTCTCTTTTTGCCTGGTGTCCCTCTACTAGACCAACTTGGACCTGTTGAGTCAGCCCATGAGCGCCGCTACTGGAGAACTCCCTCTTGTTTTTTTCATCCTTTTATATGACTACAACAAACTTGGGTTCACTTACCTGACCATGCTGGGGCTTGCTGAGCAAGTGATTCCCCACATGGGAGTGTGACATCCTTGGGCCACCGCTGCCAATTATGTGATGAGGATGGCCCTGTCATCTACTGGGCCTTCCAGGCTCAACCCTTCTCCTCAACTGAAGGCTCTCCTGGGAGCAACCCAGGCCATGACAGTGGGAATGAAAATTTGGCTATAGTCATGACTGGGACCATCTAGATGGCTCACATGTCTATAGTTAAAGCTATTTCAGCAGCATGCTATACCACTGGGAATCTCATGTGCTCTATGATATCCCAAAATAAGGCTTCAGAATATCTTTAGATTGGCCTCGGCTCAGGCTCTGAGAGTCTCTTTAAGCAATAGCAAATGTTCCAACCCCTTTGCATTTTTGAGAACAGGATATTAAAAAGAGATATCAGGCATATTATCGTTTATTGAGCAGCTGGATAATTTTTTATTTGTTTAACTGATAAGTTTTGCAGCAATCAATAATTCAATATATTGGATGTAGCTTCCTAATGTTTGAGAACATCAGTTATTCAGCTTTACTTGCACTGGTGGTTCATCTTCAGTAGTTTTTAATTAACTTGGTCCGTTATTGGCAGGGACATCTAGACTAGCCGAATCTACAGAGATTTGGCAGAAACACACCCGGTTTAAGAATACCTTAACTGGGAGCAGGCTTACAAAGCTATGGGTTAGAGTTAATGTGCTGGACCCATTTCTTGTGCACAATGTTCGTATCGATATGGATAGACATCCTCCGATCCATGGATTGGTCATGATGCTTCTGGAATATTTGTGCCAAAGCTTCTCCCTGGACCATTTGCAATCCTTGGTCTATTGGAAACCTTTTCCAGAAAAGCGAGCTCACACATTTAGTTGTTTGGAACCTTGGCTTTTCCAGTAAAGAAGCTTGTTTCATTCAAGATAGAAATATCTAAAAGCTAAAGCTTGTAAGTTTGGGACTTTTTAGCTTGAGCCTGGGCCCAGGGATATTTGAACCTAGCGTCAGATGGGTAACCGTTGACAGCGCTCCTGCTTAAGTTGAGTGCTGGAGACCGTGTAGAGGAATCCAACTTTGCGGGTTGGAGTGCCATTTCCTCAGCATTTGGCTGCAAAATGTTATCCGACTCAGCGGGTTTCCGGCCTACGGGCAATAGGCTTGGCTTCTGTGGATAAAAGTGCTGTCAGAATGGGATAGATCCAAAACAAAATATGTTCACTTGCAGATTTATAAATGTGGTCGCATCTTGTTCTGAGTCCACCGTTTCATGTCTCATATACATAATATTTTAACTGAAGCAGGCTCTGGTTCGAGTAGGGCTGGGAAGGACGGTTTTTAATATAAATTTTCATTTGAAATATTTTATTCCGATTTAAAAAACTGTGGCCTTCCCAACCCTAGGTTCGAGGATGTTTCCTTTCTTAGGATCAAAAGATCAACATTATGGGATTTAACCAGTGCGTAAATAAAACGGGACAGCTATCGAGGCAGAGATTAAATGTTTAATAATAATTAAGCTGTTTTTAGTTATCTAATGGATTTAAAAGAAAGGGGTGGGCTAGCTATGGAAGAGCGACATGAGCTCCCCAACCGAAAGCCGAGCACGGTTAGTGACCACGCCATCCGCACTAAACGCATTGTCAAATATCTCCTTCTTCTTCTTTTGGAGCTCGAGAATTCGATCTTCAACAGTCTGGGGAATGAGTAGCTTATATACTTTGACCGTCTTGAGCTGCCCAATCCGATGAACACGGTCAATGGCCTGATTCTCAACTGAAGGGTTCCACCAAAGATCAAGGAAGATGACTCGATTGGCCGCAGTCAAGTTAAGCCCAACTGAACCGCAATGCAAAGATAACAGCAGCACCGTAAGACTGGGATCAGCAGCAAACTGTTTCAGAGTGTCGGCTCTTTCATCAATGCTCATCTTGCCATCATAGGTTCTAGGCTTAAAGCCGTGCTTTTTTAAAAGAGGGATGATGATTTTGAATAAGGAAGTGAATTGAGTGAAAATAATTATCTTGTCGTTGGGTGCTTCAGAGCGGAAGAGGGTAAGCAGCTCAACTAGCTTGTCAAGTTTGGAACTGGAGGGGGCTACTAGAAGACGATTTTCTTGTTTCTCAAAGTCCAACTCGAGATCCTCTTGGCTTTCGTCAAAGAAAGAAGCGTCAATGTTGGTACGCTCTGCCCTGATAGTAGAAAGAGGGACCAATAGATCTGCGGAAAGGGGGCCGCTACAAAGTGTTAAACAAGTCAAACATATCGAATTACCGGCAGATTGGACAAAGACAAGGAACAAAGTTGAGCTGCAGTTCTATAAATTAGCCATGGCCACTTATAATATTTACTTTGGAAGCAACCCGAACAGATCACATGGCCACACGGGGAGAGTGCAAACAAAGCTTCGATGCTATCAGAGGTTAGGAAAAAACAAGAAAAGGGATACTTTTCCAAACAAACAGGACACTCGTCGGACTCGGGGTTAGATCCAACAAGGCGTTTAAAAGCAGGCAAGCTAATATTGAATGTTTCACAATTGGTTGCTGGGGTGCCTGATTCAGCCAAGGCTCTTTCTTCTTCTAGGAACTCTAGGTCTACCCTCGAATTGAGCCAGGGGTGGATACAGGCCTGGCGAAGGCGTAGCAGGAGCACGAGGATGTTGAAGTAATTATTACGTAATTTGCCGGTCTGCTCCATTTCCGCCACTTTCAGTTGAGCTTTGGATTCAAGATTGGCGTAATAGAGCCGCTCATCTGCTGTAAATTCAAGTGTTTCCTCGTAAACCTCACGAGACGGCAACTTGAGGATTGGCTGGCCATCAATGGTAGTGTCCTTGCAACGGCGAAGACTGATTGCTTCTAAAAGATTGCGAATCTTCTTGAAGCTCTCATCAAGAGGCCCCATACCCTTGGTAACGCTAAGACTAGCTTTGAAATCCGACCAGACATTGTAGGGTTTAACTTTTAAAAACGAAACAATCGAGAAGAGATCATCGATGCTATTTTGGATAGGTGTGCCTGTAAGACACCACCTAAGCTTAGAATCCAACTCCATACACGCAAGATAAGCCTTTGTCTTCTTGTTCTTGATGCTATGGGCTTCATCAAGCACAACTCTATTCCAAGCCATGCTGAATAAGAGGCCCTTGTGAGGTTTTTTCTGCTCCCTAGAATGAAGCAACTGTTTATATTCACCCGCCAAAGTGGAATATGTCGTAAGGATAACATCATACGATTTCATCTTCTGAATGGTAGACACCTTTGTGGTCCCATGGTGGATACATACCCGCAGGTAGAAACCGTCGACTTTAGATTCGATCTCTGCCTTCCATTGGTGAAGCAAAGCTAGCGGGGCAACAATCAAGGTCAGGGCACGCTCAGTCCGCTCCGTCTTCTGTTTGACGATCATTGCAATGGTCTGAACAGTCTTGCCAAGCCCCATGTCGTCTGAGAGGAGTCCGCCTTTTAATGAGCTCTTCTCCATTGTTACCATCCAATTGAAGCCTATCTTTTGGTGGGGCAGCAGAGTGATGTTGAGCTGTTCAGGCGGGTCGATTTGGTTCTCGGCGCTATGCTTGCCTTCAATCGCCTGGAGTAACAGCCTGTAGACCTTTTGATACTCCTCTGGCGTCATTTCATTAGTTGGTTCAGGATGTGATCGCTTAATGATGGATGACAATTCACCTGCTAAGTTTAGACCAATGCCACCTATAAGCTTACTTTCTCCAGGAGGCCCTCGCTTCAAAGAATTTGGGCCTCTTGGATCAGGATGAATGCTGGAGAAAGGATTGTCGGGGTAATTAACTCTATGGGATTCTCTATTGATTGGCTGCATCCTCAGTAAACCTGGAAGGGGAGCAATGTATTGGCTGGAGGGACATTCCCCGCTGCCTGGCCCACGCCTATCTAAATCATTTACTTGCTGGAATGCATGGTTGGTATTTGAGTAAGACACGAAATTAGACCTATAATAAGTTTAAAATCTGCATATGAAAACAACGGCCTCGACCCCTTAAACATACCCAGGAGCATTCTGTATCAACACATCGGCTTCAGCTTGAGGCTGGTTGAATGAAGTGTATCTATACCGTCAGAACGATATTTCAGTGATTCCATACCTGGAATAAGAAGAGACGGGAGTGTGTAGAGCTGCGGGAAGAATAGGCTGGTGAGCAACGCCGTTTGTCCTGGGAAACAAAGATTAATAAAAATAAACGAATCCCCAACCAAGTTATATGCGAAGATCAAGGCCCCCACCAAAAGCCTAGCTTAAAAATAATTCAAAATGCGAAAGTAAATACATGTTTTGCTACGCTTACTACAAAAAATATACCAACGCAATTCAAGTAAGCACTTTAAAAAAACAATACTAACTCTTATACTGTAAGCATCAAATACAAGTCAATAAGAAAGTGGAGAATACCAAAATTCGAAAGAGCCAATTTAAACCAAAAGAGCTATCAGGTTTATATGAAAAGACAATTCGAAATAAAGAACTTCGTTTCTTCTCTGGCAAAAATAAATTTGGCAGGAATTAGAAGAATAAAAGGAACGCAACATTTGCTGCTCCGTAAAAATGAAGCAAATAACTTCAATTGTGATATAAGCAACTGTTGAAATGCTTTAGATTGCAATGATAGCCCTTTCTTTGACGATTAAAATCGCAACTTTTAAAGGGTTTGAATGCAAAAAAACGCCATATAATTTTCAAAGAATGAGACAGTAAAAAGCATATGAATGCGCTCGATTTAAAAAAGATGCTCTTGGGTCAATGAAAATTGAAGAGCTGATTTATGAGCCTTACCTTGATCTTGATCCATTATCTTGACTCCTTGAAAAGATGTTTCGCGTGGGTCCGAGCTCTGGTGAACTGCTATCTAGCACAACCAATTCAGGTCGGGTGTCTAGCAATGGAAAATCCTCGTTCTCACTCAGAACGATCGCTCCAGATATATCATCTACAACTATCGGATTTAGTCCAGCAAGGGTTTCCGAATCACTGTCGCAGAGATCGATCAATGTTGGTGACGAGACGGTCATACTTAATTATTAAACGGTACCAGATGCAGTCCAAGAGATCAAATAGGTTTGAAGGTTGACCTTTGATCACAAATTAGCTGCCTCGTTTGCTAGATAAAGCTTGAGCTACAACACCGCTGGCTCCACATTTGTATGGTGCCGTATTGGCTCCGTCTTGAGATCACTTTGATCCTTCAAGCTTCTGCAGCTCTGGCTCATCATGGGTAGGGATGCTTCGGCCCAGCCCCGGTTAGCTTCCAGCTTTGGGCCGCTACCGCCAGAACGGAACGCTCAATATTTAAACATTTTCAAATAAATCTTTGAATTGAGTGGTCCAGAGCCAGAAACTGGCCATGGCTGCCCAAGGCTTAGTCGAAGCAGCCCTAATAGCTGATAAGCTTAACTTTGCTATGTATAAAATCTACCCTGGCTTAGGTAGCACTTAGCACCAAAAAGGATTGCTTGGTCAACAGGATGAAATCCCTGTGCCTATAGCTTGTTAAGATTTTGAGGTATTGACCAATCAACAGATTCAACAATAATCACGGGGTCGCAGCTATGCAGCCCTAGGAATGGATTCAACATAGAAATATTGACGACCAGGCCATGAAATAGATCAATCAATGGTCAAATCATATCCTGACATATACAAAATTCCTGTCCCTAATTAATAAATGGGATATACAGATATTGCACAACTAATTAGTTCACCTAGAAAGGCTTCCACATATGCATTTCATAATAATTACTATTCTAAACCTTAATTATATCCTAGAACAGGAGGGCTGTCATATTAGTTGTCACTTGAATAACACCTAGAAGTACCCTCCCTGGATTGGGCTATCAGGCTAACCACTTTAAGATAAAAGGCCTAGAAGCCTATTGTATTAGAGAGCTCTGATAAGTGAAACAATCACTGTGATTCTCCTAGGAGGTGGTCATTAGGTGTCCTGGATCAAAGCCAGGGACTAACTGGGTAGGGATGACATTCTTTGAGTAAAAGATATGAATGAAGAATTTCATGATTATACTGCTTAGAAATATATGAAGGGTGTGAAAGTCTTTATTTACAAAAGAATGATCTACTTAGAAAACTTCTGAAATGCAACTGTCATGGTAAGTTCCATAATGCCGGAGATTATTCGGCCGAGTAGGAAAGCTCGGAAAGCCAGGAAACTTTTAACAAAATTGACTGATTTAACCGACTTGAATCAAACAGTTGATCAAAAATGGGTTACAGCAGCTCCAGTTCGCCAGTTGAATCTAATTCCCCCTGTAAGTTGTTGTTGATAAATCAATGTAATTTGAGGGTCACCCGATATGATCTTATTTATTAGCATGGTCATCAGAAGTTGGTCACTCAAGGGTTTCTTGCAACCTGGACCTGATACTCACTTGAAAATGTGGAAGGAATAGGAGCCCAGGATCCAGGTGGTATTGCTTAGCCAAATTTTGATATATATTGAATAATTGTCACTGTTTCAACTCTTGAGAGTTGAGCCCTCCCAAAATTTTACTCAATAAAAATCATATATCCCTTGGTCTAACTTTAATTCCAAAATGCATCCTGTAGTTGTGTTATTATGCTATGTCTCCTACAATCTGATTCTAAGCCAGATCACCACTGGAAGATGGGGCCCTGCTGTTGGCACTTTGTTGTTGACTCCTCCCAATGTTAATTCAATGCCCTCAAATCTTGGAGTTTCCCCACTGTATCTGAAGCCAAGACACTTGCTCCATCTTAATGTCCCAAATTCCACACAAAAGACACCTTAATTCTCTCCCATGCTATTTATCTTGGGCTTTTTTGGTTAGGGTTGATTATTCTTCTTAACCCTAGTGTATCATTTGGAAATTTCACTAAACAGTATATGAAGCTGCGTTGGTGGTTAATTATTAACTTCATGTGAATTTGGGTGGTGATTTCTCACCACTTGGAGACAGCTTCTTATTATCCGGAAATTTCTGTCACAGCAACTGTTTGCAGACTTTGGGGACAACTCCTTATTTAGGATGTCTTAGGAGGCACCAGCTCCTGCTTCACTGCTTTGGGATGAAGTTCTACTAAGTTTAAAGCCCAGGACCTGTTAAGACTTAAGAACCTTTAATAGCAACTTGTCTCTCTAGCTTCTGTTTAGTCAACCCCTCCTATATATTACGCTTGTCTTGGGCTAAATCTCTTTCAGGCTGGTTCTTTCAAAGGCTTAAATTATCTGCACTCTCACTTTCTTATAGTAAAATAAGCTTTAAACCCTACTCTATTCAATGACATGGCCTTCTCCTGCTGTTTCTGAAGATATTTATTAAGACTTAGGTTATTTATCAAGGAAAATAATTAGTGAAGTAAGCTTCAAACTCAACCAATCTCATCAATGTTTATCATGTTCAAATATCTGAAGTGCTTTGCTTTGCTTTACAGGTTTTCCTAAACTCAAATAGGGAACAAATGTTTCAATGAGTGTCACAAGTGACAAATTCCTGCTATCAATTAGCAAGGAAAAATACCAAACTCAAGATTTGAACCCCGGGGCCCAGCCGCCTGCGTTTTTTTGGGCTCAAATCAGAAATAAATTTGACTTTGGAGAAACCTCTGAAACCCACCAGTGTAGTACCTTCTACAATCAAACCCTTCTCTCTGAGGGATCTTCTTAGCCTAGCTAATAAGAGCACCAACCCAAGCAATATCTCTGTAATAACTTGGGCCACTGTCAATAGAGTACTGCAGAAATTTTCCCAAGAACAAGGGCCGCCAAATAATGACAAATTTCATGTCTCAAAGAAGGAAATCAAGATTTCCCGCTACAACCCAGCCAATGATAAATTGTCTATGTTGCATGTCACCAAGGATTTCCAACCCCTGGTAAATGCTACCACCTGGCCCACAAGAAGTTGAAAAAGTTTTCACAGCTTTGATGAGCATACTTATACCCAAGAGATGACGGGAAGATGCTCATTGCCACCCTTACAATAAATTGTTATGAACCTTTGGTTCACACAGGTCTTGCCCTACATCCTTTTGGCACTTTATCATTTTCAATTCAATCTCCCCAGGTCTATCCCCCCTTCCCACCAAGCCCAAGAAAACACAGACCAACCTCCTGAATTATTCTGTTCTCTAGGAGCTCCCCACGGCCTGGTTTATTTTACAGAGTATCCTCTAACCCCAAATTATTTGGAGTTTACCTTAAAGGAGATCCTAATTTACGGCCCAGAAGCTTGTACCAGAGAGACAGCTTATTGGTTGTGAAGGAACTTAGATCAACTTGCAACCTTTGCTATTTTGCGTTAAATATAACTACCTGCCCGCGTATTTGGTACCAATAACCTCTCCTTTGACCCCATGGCCCAACCGCCTGCAAGAATCTGTTGCTACTAGTGATTCTGCCTCCACCCAGATATTTGGAGTCATGTACATCACCCTCACTGGCTTAATCAATTCTATGGTTCCCACCAGCGGGCCCTGGGCCATCCTCAGAAGATCTCTCTCATACATTGTAAAGTTGGCCTCCATCCTGTGGTGGGCCCTTTCCTCTGAACCTGTGGGCTGTCCACCCAAAAGTTCTCCAGAACCCAACACTGGATGGATCCCTGATAATTGAGCAAACCTTTGACAATTTCTGCCTTACACCCCAAACAATTTATCTGTTTTCTTCAATGTTTTGCCACGGTTAAACTTGTTCATTTTTCATAGAAAATTTTTGGACTTGTTTTGCTGAAATCTTTTCAACATTTTTTCTCAATTTTTTCTCTGCATAAAACCCAAACCAAAAGTGTTCCCCTGGATTCTTCAGCCTTTTACTTCCCAAGCAACTTGCTTCAGAGAAACATTTATGTGCTTTTCTCCAAAATTTCCCTAAACTCTCCTGCCTCTTTCTTCTCAAGCAGCTCACTTTAGAGTAATGTTGAAGCACTTCCCTCAATATTCCCCCAAACTCTTCTAAAAGGTTTCACATAACATAGTATCTTACATATCTATAAAAAAATTATCAAGCTCTTATAGATAGACTTTATTATGGCCTACTTTTTTAGTCTCAATCAGTAAAATTACCAGGCTCAAGAAATAAGTCTTCAAAAGTGAGGTATACCTAGACCTGACCCCCATTAGTGGCCTACACTTAGGTCATCAGAAGCAAACATACCTCATGCACTACTCCTGTTTTACTCACCCAAGTGGCTAGCTTGAGTTTTCAGGTGCAACATAACCAACTTCACTTCCTAGGAACCTCTGAATTGTCCAGCCATGCAGATTTATCTCTGAAAAGCCACCCTGATAATAGTTCTGAGCTATCTATGCTTGCCCAGCAACTTTAAGACCTCATTAAAGTTACCCCTAAGTCATAAAGAGATCAACTTTACCTTCATCCCAGATAAGTTAACACAACTTCATTCTCACCCCAGTTAGTATCATGATTTTCATGCTATTTAAGCACATCTATCCTAGGATAAATCCAGCTTTATTGTCACCCCAGATGGTCTAAAAATGCTTATAACCCTTGGTATAACTGTCACAGCAAGCTGCTTCTCTATTCTTTCAAAGCGCTAGCAAGGGGCCACCTTATTAACACCCCAGGTCAAAAACCAAACCCTAACCATATTGGTTGAGTGAACCCCCCAGCTGTCAGAGCTGGGCAAAAAATCTTTTAACTCTCTCAGGCAACCATTCTCTACTTGGACAATATCAGCCCACACCCGCAAAACAGTTTCACATGTGCATCATCACACCACCCACTAGTTGGAGCTCCCCCAGCTTCAAGATGTTTCAAGCCTTGTACAGTTGCCTGCTCATAAATTATGAAGGCCCCCAACAGCTTCCCCAGAGCCCATGCCAGTTGAGGGAAGACCAAGGTACAGGCTAGAGGCTGGCGTTGCCCCACCACCCCTGTACAAGCGGCTTTGATGCTTGGTGCCCAGAAAGGGCTATCCTGGGTCAGAAAATTTGAAAATCCCCTTCAAGATTTTGCCAATGCCACAGGGATGGTCCAGCCCCTCCAGGCCAACATCCCTAGGGCTGCAGGTCTGGCAGGTTTCAAGCTCTTGGCTGTAAGGCCTGCTCTCATCCATGATAGCTACTTATTGCCAGCAGTAAAGAGAGGAGGAGTTTCCCTGTCTCCAAGAGCAGAGGGTATGTCATGGATGATCTCATTGTAATTGGAATTGTTCAGCTGCAAAAAGGCAGGGGTCAAGGGGTTCAGACCAAGAGACAGCCCTGGAGAATAAAATGAAGCCAATCAAGCTATTGATCAGAAGTTTGTTATAGCAAAACAGGGGAGTATTTCAACAAAAAGTTTAAAAAAACCCATCTGAAGCCTCAAAGTGCAGAGGTCAGGAGATTCAGCGGTCTCTGAAAAAGGATTGGATATAGGATTTAAGCCCTTGATCATTTCAACGCCTGGTTGAGAGAATCCCCTCAGCGGTGCTGGTGCCGCAACATCTATAATTCCTCTCTCTCAGGAAACCAATTCCCTGAGTGACTTGCCAAATGATTTCCCAACTGATCATTAAGCCGTTGGCACTGTTATCATTTGACCATCTATTACAGGGATCAGAAATTTTGAGCCCTAAGAGGAACACTACTTGAACAAACCTCATGACCTAAGAGGAACAATTACTTGAATAAGCCCCATGTGTGAGAAAGGGGGGCTAAACTAACTAAGTTTGGCTCCCATCCCGGCGAAACAAACCACCAGGATGCCGCCCAGTGAAGAACTGGAACGGCTGCTTGAAGGGGGTTCCACAGGGAAAACACAGGGGACAGCTGAGGGAAGTATGCATTCAATCCCATCAGCGCCAAACCAGTACACAACCAGGGCGTACAGGTGGGGCGGGAGGAGACATCACAGGAGCGCGTAAGGGCATTGAGTCACTCTTCTCCAGGTCAGAGAGGGAGGGCATTGACGTCTCCTTGCCCACAGGAGCAAGAGAGGCATAGTCAACATCATCCAAATCCAGGTCATCACATGTCAAGCTCTTCACTGCGGCCTCTTCAGAAAGAAGGAGACCGCCGGGGAGACTCAAGAGGCTGGAAGGATCTTCACCCATGAGCTGCGCAGATGAGGAGATCTTTGACCACAGATCTGGCGAGGTCAACCACAGGAGCAACAAAAAAAGGGCCAAGGAAAATACAACAAATTTATTGACTGAGAGTATCATAGTTGTGCTCTCCTCAAAATTTGAGGAATAATGGTGAAGTTTTTGAAATTGTAAGCAATAAAATTAAGCTCAGTAGGGGCAACCAAAAGCAGGAGAGCAAAAGAAGCAGTAGAATAGGTCTGGAGGGCTTGGTCGTGGTCTTGGATGCCTTGGATAGTGTGAGAACAAAAAGCGGGTTCAAAGACAAGAATTTTAAAGAAAAATTCAAAGTAACAATATATATTATATTGAAATTTAACTGAAATTTAGGTTCAAATGCTATTTTTGTGAACAAAAGCAAAACCAGAAGAGAACTATACACCTGAGCTTCTGCTAGGAGGTCCCAGAAGAGTTACCAGGTTTGAAACAGAAGGGTATAAGGTAAAATTCAAGTAAAAGACTAACACTTTAATCTTATAGATAATAGGGACTCAAAACTAAGTTTCAGTCCAATTAAATGATTAAAATTAAGTGCAACAAATCCAAACTTTTAATAAAATGGACAATAGACAAGCAGGGGACTGAAAGTCCCCTTGCTTGTGTAAAAGGGAGTGTGCTGCAAGGGAAGGGGTCACATGACTACAGGGCTTGAATCTGATTGGGTGTGGGAGAAATTTTGCAGGTCAGGGCCAGGAAGACTGGAGGGTTTCATCTTAATTTCCGCGGTACTGCCTGATTGGCTGGAGGGGCTTTCAGGGACTTGGAATTCACTTGAGCTTTTGGGTGTCAATGTGGCAACACACAATTGGTTGTATCTGATAGTTTTTAAAAGTGGGCGACACCAGGCCAGTAAGTAGTCCAAACCAATTAACGTTTCTTCCCAGGAGGGAACAACCAGAGCCAAGGGGTCTGCAGGGTAGGCCAGAAAAAATCTCTTGGTGACAGTATGAGCTAGATCTCCTAGAGAGTTAAGTGGCTTGGCTGTAATTTTTGAGCCTTTTTTGGTGCAGCGGGGAAAAATGGTTTGATCCAAGGCCAAAGGTGGCAGTGAATTTACACCATGACTACCATGACTATCATGACGTACATGGACAGTATGTGGCTTCTCATAATAATATATAATACTCTAAACTCATATCAAATAAAGTATCAATCACTTTGTAATTTTTCCCTTTATCTCGTTTTATATCCTTCCCAGAAGTATGTCGTTGACACTGGCATTTGATTATGGCCACCCATATGTGCTGGCTTAGAGCTCAGAACTACCCAGTAGTTCTATAACCTCTACTTATTTTAAACAGCAATATTTACCTTCCAGTAAAGAATTTTCATGGGAATGAAGCTTTTACTGACCTATATGCCTGTCTGGCTTCGTGCGAGCCGCATTGCTGATTTTGTGGGGTCTGCGGCCTCTGAGCTGCTGGCTGCGACCTCCCAGCCCAAAATTGAGGGGACGATTGAACCCATCTTCAAAGTGATGTATCTGCAAGATCCTGCCTTAGCTTTCCAAGCTATTGGATTATTTTTTGCTCGAGTTATTATTGGTCTTCTCCCCCAATGCCTAAAGTTGGAGTTTACCATCAGAAAGTTTTGATGCTACAACCTGTCCCCCTGCCAAACGTTCTTGGCATCTGGTTCTCTATCCCTTGCTTTCTGGACCCTTTGGGATTTCTCCCAGGCTCCGCTGTTACAGCTGTTGGATTATTCTGTACCCATCTACTCAGTAAACATGCATACCCTGAACAATGCCTGAAACTGTTGCCCTTGGGCTTTTCAGATCTCTGCCCCATGCCTTTACCGACCTCTTTTATGGTGGGTATGTTAGTTATACTGGCAAGCCGGTTGGCCCATCAACCTCCTGGGAGCGAGAGGCACATATTAGGCTGCTATTTGGAATCCGTCCAAGCTTGAGCCCATTTTGTTTACAGATGGGTCAATTTAGTCCACTCCTGCAGCTGGGAAAGCTGCTGTAGAGATCTACCAGTAACCCTGGTGCTGGATCCGGTTCCATGGCCCAATCTGGTCTGCATACAGCTGGATCTGGTACACCTATTGTAACCCTGCTGAAAGGTGTGGTGGTGGGATATATATATCAGCTTTGAAGGACCCCTGGACATGGCTTAGACATGAGGATCCAATACTGCAAGCATGCATGGGTGAGTATTGTTATGGGTATTGTGCAGAGGGTGAGAAAAACTTGATCCTTTTATGGGACGTTTGGATACTTGAACCACACACAGGAGGGAAGTTCATTGGGGTTGAGATTTGAACCCCCACAAGAAACAGATTTAAAGTGCCTGAATGGGCTGATCAATGACCTTGCTGAGCAGAATGTTTTTTAAATATAGATTTATCAAAGCTCTTAGGAGCAGCGGTATAAAGCGCCACAGCCTTTGGAAGTGTGAGGATAGAGGGGTAGTTAAATGTATTCACGTCATCATTGGATTGTTAGGCTAAGCCATGCCAGAAAACTCCAGCAATGGGTAAGGTCTAGTGAGAATATCAGCATAGAGACAGGGCTAAGCTTAAGTTATAGGAATAAAGCCTGGGATCCCTGGGGCCAGGTTAGAATACCTCAACCAACTTGAGCACACCCAGATCCCAGCTGAGCAGGATGGGTTGGCAACTGGGAGTTGGACTCAAAGGCAGGTCCCAAGATGCTTAAAGCCCGCACTGGTCAGGGGATGTAATGGTGGAGCATACATGGACAGGGATTTTATTTCCATGGACTTTGCTAGGCGAGACAAGTAAAATGGATAGCTTGTGATATGATATGGGGTTTATCCAACTACCAAGGCAGCAGTGAGCTACAACCCAGCTCGTGTAGGTTGGGCGGGGATGCTGATATCAGCTGGATGAATCCTGACAAACAAACCTTCACAAGCGGCTGAAAACTCTTGGACACCATAAATTGATCTTTGGGCTGAAAAACACTGGATCCCCTGTTTTGGGGGGGTTTGGCCTTAATCAGTAGGTGTTTGGATTCCATTCAGAGAAACATGCTTGGCCACCACCCCCTTCCTATCAATTGCTTGATTCAGCTTGGTGGAGGCTTCCATCAGCTTCTTCTTATTGGTGTCTGCTTTCTGCTTAGCTTCCTTAGGGCAAACAATGCTAGCTAAGATGTCTTTATCCATGACAGGGGAGGACTAAGGATGAGATGGTTCAGCCATTAGACTGGGGAGATGAGTTAGATAAATTATATAATTACTGAAGCAGCTAGAATAGTCAAAGGATGTTTAGATAGGGACTAGTGATGCTCAGAGATAGGGGTATGCTGTTTTTGCAGAATGGTGGTGCCACCCTCTAGGGAGGGTCTATGATTAGCTGGTGGTATGATTCTTAAGTGTAGATGATGGCTTTGTCTAGGGAAGTAGAATTACTTATGGAATCACTGTGCTAGAGGCAATAGTTACAAAAGGGAGAATATAAGCTTGAAGAAAGAGGTCAGGCTTATGGAAGTGAAACATAGCTTCTTCAGGCGGGCATGTGTTTCATTTTTAATAAGAGGTAGGCTTAACAGATCTATTCGGATGGGGGTGAGTATCTGGTTTAGGCACAGAAAAGATAGCAATTGTAGTTGGCTAAGATTGATTGTCAGCATATACTACTTTATGTAAAATAGATCAAGGGATATTGTATTGAACTCAGGGATTTTAGACCGTTTGGTCTGCATTGTTGTCCTTTAAATCTGTCTTTGATCTGTATAGGCTATGAGTTTTGGACGGGTTTACTGGGTGGATTAACTATTGGTAATTATAGGAGAAGAGCAGGGCTATGCCTAGGGAGAGGGGGGAAGCTTTGACGATGGATGCGGTAGAGAACACGGAGTTTGGGTCGCTGGGAGTATACAAGGTAAACTCACGAGCACTTAGAAGATAGCGTTCCTTGGTGGGGTATGCAGCATTGTACTTGACAGCACTGTCGTGTAGAATCATCTTGTAAACACCTCCCGGCTTAAGCGTTATGGCCTCGTCATTGTTCTCTGAAGGGCGGTACTTGGGAACGTCCCATACGTAGCTGGTGTCAGAGACTGATATGTTCTCTTCAATGACATATGTGACGTCATAACCGCGCCTCTCGAGCAGTGTAAGGGTGAACGACTCGGGATCCTTGTTTGCCTTGCCTTCAAGGCGCCACCGGAATGTACACGGCCTATCAATCGGAATAGACGACTTCTTAATCGTCTCAATGTAAATGGGTTCATACATGACTATTCTAGGGTCGTTGAAGGGGTCTCTCTTGTTGCTTGTCTTGTTTTTGGTCTCCTTTCCTCCAGACTGCTCGCTATCTTTAGATCCGCCGCTCTTGTCGCTTGACTTGTCACTTGACTTGTCGCTGGACTTGTCGCTGGACTTGGCATCCGACGAATCACTGCCCTTGTCTCCAGACTTGCTCTCCTCTTTGCTTCCTGACTGATCGCTTGAGACGACGGAAGTAGGTTCAGTTGTCTTGTCGCTACCTGTATGAAGTTAGTTGAGCCCTACCAGTGCCCTACCTGTACTGGACTGACAAGCCACTAGCGCCACCAGAATCCATAAGAAAACAATAAATTTCATTGTAAGCTATGAAGCCCTCCATTGATCTACTCAGCTTATATCGGCGCATCATCAACCCACAATGCCATTGCTGTACTTTATCCCCTCTTCTCCCGCCAATGATTGGTCAAGCGGAAATAGGCATGCCTCCCTAGTCAAAACAATGCCGTCATAAAACTAATATGACGCTTCTTAAAAACAACCCTTGGCTCGGCAGAGTAAAATTATTCAAAATATAATGCACGTTTCTAACGGAAAAGTATTCCCAGACCACTCGATTCTACGGTGCATCGATTGCTTTGATGCTTGCAAAGTACTCTCGCATAGAGCTTATCAATTGACTTTGTAAAATGAGCATGGTATAGCGGGCATCAGGAAATGCAGTAAAGCAATAGGTGTACTCCTAGCTACCCACCAATCAACCATCGCCTGCCTTGTGAAGTGGCAAGTGCGGTGCTGATTATCCAGCCCAGCTAATCGAGGATTCGTCAAGGCCTGTAAATCAATCTAAGGTGATTAATTAGAAAGATTTCGTTTAATCATTATTGAACCCCCAACTTCCCTGTTTATCGCTTAAATAAAAATATTTTTAAACTAGAATTTAAACCAAAATATGTCTCAACCATACTTTAGGTACCAAAAGTCGAACCTGGCATGTTTAAGTTTATGATGTTCTGTCAATTCCCCAGCTCCTAAATAATAAACTAGATTTTTATAAAATTTTATAAGCGCAGCGGTTCAATTCCCCAACCCCCTAGCGGATATGCCGGTTTCACCAAACGCACCCATCCAGTATTTAAAGTTATTCCCAAATCAAATCTGCTCAAGAAGCAACTTATAATCACATTTGCAATTCCTAGAACACTCGTTAAATAGAATGTTCTGCTCGCCGTATTTGATTCAAAATACCATCCCCCACAAACAGGATGCTTCGGCCCAGCTCCGACTAGTTCCAGCTCTATGGCGCTACGACTAAAGGGCATCGCTTCATATTTAACCATTTAAAAGTATCCTTTGTTAACGGTAGCCTTGACCCAGAAACTCCAACCCCTCCATCAACACAACTCCTGCAACCCCACTAATCCGCAATCTCTAAGCAGACTATTTGAATTGGCACGAGAAACAACCAAGGCCTAGCTTGGACATTCCTCCACTTTAGTACAAAGTTTGATTTGTTCTTCAAACTAAGTATGAAGACCAAACTGGAACCATTCCAGGCCATGATATAGGCAACCGCCAGAATTAACTCATTCAGTAAGTCAACATTTTTTTAGTATTTATCCGCCAGAATCAGGCATTTCCAAAACTAAGCTAATTTTTCATAGTAAATTATTAAGCCAGAATTGCAAAATTAAAAAGGAACAGGCATAATGTCAACACCATTTAAACAAAGGCTTATTTTTAAGCCAAAAAACCAATATAATTTACTGTGAAAATGTAAGTTTCTTTGTACTTTTACATTAAGGTCGACTATAGTAAGTAATATCTGGATGTCGACCCCAAATAAGAATCCATAAATTTCTTAATAAAATATACAATATTCTAAAAATAACTACTTTTTATATTTTATACTACTGTTTTTATTAAATATACATTAAGATAAGCATTGAACAAAGACATATGCCAACTTTCATAGTGTTCTTTGTATTATTTAGATATTTACTGTTATTTTAAACTTGCTGGATAAACTATAGCTTATTTCCGGAAGTCCACTTAAGCCAAAATGCATATGTTAAAACTAGAAATTATATATGTATTTATAATGTCAACTTTGTGTCAAATCAACATGTCACCTAAATTGCAACAAAGGGGTTCGGCTAAGCAAACAAAGTGATATAATTTAAGCAAGATTTAATAGGAGAGTCACTATAAAAGAACACTGACTGCCTGAATGTCGACACCCTCACTGGTTTATTAGTAAAACACTGCCGCTTAACAAAAAGCACAAATACAATGGTATGATAATTCAAACTAAAATACCCAGGGCTGTACTTTAGACTTCCCTCTACAATCCCTATCATTTAGTTTTAATAAGTTACATATGCAAATCTATAATTTTTTAAATTTAAAAATAATCAATTTCAGCCTTAAAAAACCAACTCCGGAAAATATTAACTAAGCTTTATAAGTGATTTACATAGTATTTTTCTAGTTTAATGCTGACTGTCAGTATGTTGACAGTCAAAATTAAAGCGTTTTTTTATGCTGACAAAAGAAATATTTTTGACTATTGTAACTACCAGAATTGTAAATTCATTGCCACCTCTGACATTGGATCACACAATCTTCCCTTGCTGCACCAAGAAAGGCCCAAAAACGCCAGCCAAACCCCTTCATTATTTAAAGGATTTAGCACACACAGTTGATAAGAGGTTTGTGCTAGCCTACCCTGCGGATCCCTTGCCTTTGGTTGCTCTCTCCTGGGAAGAAACACTGGTTAATTTAGACTACTTATTAGCCTGGTGTCGCTGGCTTCTAAAAACCATTAGAGCTAGCCAATCAGAGGTCGCCACATTGACGCTCAATAACTCAAGTGAATTCCAAATGTCTAGTACCTCTTCCAGTCAATCAGATCCAACCGCAGAAATTAGAATGAAACCCTCCAGTCTCCCTGGTCCTATCCAGCAAAGTTTTTCTTCTAGCCAATTGGATCCAGAGCCAAATGTCATGTGATTCACATTTACTTGCAACCCATTCCTTTTAATGCAGCAAGGGGACTTCCAGTCCCCTGCTTGTCTATTTTCTAAATTTATAAAAGTTTTGGTTCCTGTTGCACTTGTTTTTAATTTTACAGTTTTGGTTGGATCTCAGTTTGGGCTCCCATCATCTAGAAATTTTTAAAAGTGTTAGTTGATATCATAACCCTTACCTTACACTACCCTGTTTCAAACCTGGTCCATCTTCTGGGACTCCTAGAACAAACCCCAATGTATATCTGTTTGTGTTTTTGCTTTCACTTTCAACGTTTACACTTGAAATTAAGTTTGTTAGTAAATTTTAATATAAAATCTTACTTTTACTTTGAATTTTTCTTAATATTCTCTATTTTTGAACCTGTTTATGTTCCAATTGTCTACAAGGCACCCAGGTACATTACCAAGCCTTCTGAAGTGCCCCCTATTACTTTCTGTCTGCTCTCTTGTTTGTGGGTCCTCCTGGAAGTCAAATTTCTATTGTTTTAATTCAAAACAAAAGCACTTTCCTTACCCAAATTTTGAGGAGAACACAACTATGCTACTCCCTGTTGTCAAATTTGTGGTATTTTCCTTGGCTCCGTTTTTGCTGCTCCTATGGTCTACCTCTCCAGACTTGTGGGGAAAAATCTCCTCTTCTGCCCGGCTTGTAGGAGAAGATCCCTCCAGTCTCTGGGATCTTCCCAGTGGTCTTCTCTTCTCTGGAGAGGCTGTGGTTAAGAGCTTGATATGCAACAACTTGGATCCGGGTACCATGGATCCCATCCCGCCTGCCTCTGAGGTGGATGTGTCTCCCATGCCTTCCCCTCTCAGTTTGGTCAAGAGTGATTCCGTACCACTTGGGACCTCTGAGGTGTTCCCTCCCATTCCCACCCGCACTCCTTGGTTGCTCACCGGACTGGTGTTGATGGGTTTGAACACTTATTTCCCTCAAATGTCTCCTGTGTCCTCCCTGTGGTCCCCTCTTTGAGCGGCTGTCCCAGTTCTCCACTGGACGGCATCCTGGTGTTTTTTCACCAGAGTGGGAGCCGAACTTAGTTAGTTTAGCCCCCCTCTCTCACAAGAATGTTGACTTTTTATTTAAACATGGTTTTCTACTATTCTTTACTAATAAACTAGCTCTAAAATTACTTTTCATATTTCTATAAACTATTTAATTAAAAAATAAAAATAAAACTAGTGATTATAATTTATTTTATCCATGTTTCACATGATTATTCTTACTTTATGAACTCTACTCTAATTATTGTGGACAAATCTTCCAAGAAGCCACAAAAGAACCCCAAGTCAACCAAGAAAGTGCCCAAAGCCTCTGAAAAGGCCCAAAGTCCCTACCCCAACAAAAAACCAACCAAAGATCCCTCAAAGAAACAAAATACAAAGGAGAAGATGCCAGACCCTGAAAGCAAAGAGCCCTCCCCTGCCCCCTCCTCTTCTCCAAGCTGGTACCAATCAGAAGGAGATGAGGTTCCAATAAACAAGCAAGGAATAAAGAAGATACCCAAGAGTCCAGAACCCCAGTCAAGCCCAGATGAATCAAGCCCCAAGGAATCAAGCTCATCCTAGTCCAAGAAGCGCAATAATCCAACTTCATATAATTCCCCTCTACCACCCAACAAGTCTGCACCTCTATCCTCCTCATCAAGTATCAATAAAGAAGATCCTGATGATTAACTGTCTGACTATCATCAAGCACCAATTGGCCCATGGAATCCCCTAAAGGTTCACAATATATGTAACATCAAAGGAGAGTTTAAGCTCCCAAAGAAGTTCCCTTGGGTTTCCCCTCTGATGTCTGTCAAAGGAGGTGCAAGTTTAGTCTGTGATGGCTATGTTTTTAATTGCAACAATCAAAAGAGATCAGGAAGAAGCAAGCATTATGTGTGTGAAGATAGAAGCTGGGCTGTCAGGATCAACACAGAAGGATGGGATAAAGTCACTAGTGAAAAAGGAGAGCACATATGCAATGCTCCAGTCAATCTTATTGAAAAGCTTATAAAGTGGTACCTCTACCAAATGGTCCCAGTCTCCAAAGACGTCAAGGCTTCTGATCTGGCAGTTAAAGCCACCACTCACATAAGTAATGAGAACCTGAAGCTCATCCCTGACTGCAACCAGTTAATGAAGTACATATGTGACAAATACCATGATCTATTCCCCCATAAGAAATCTGCCATGGTCCAAGGAGTGTTAGTATTGACAGAGGAGTTAAAGATGTTCAATGGTGATGAGGCATTCCTTTTACATGATGATGGGCCTACAGCAGAGGCAAGAATTATATGCTATGCTATACAACAGAATCTGGAGCAGTTAAGAGATTCAGAGACTTGGTTATGCTACTATACCTTTGCAGTATGCCCCCGCCTTTTTTACCAACTATGGGTTATACATTCCCTTATTGAAGGAAAGGTGATCCTATTTGCCTACTTTCTGATTCCTGGGGCAACAGAAAAGATCTACACAAAGGCCTATAAAATCCTTCAGGAGGGCATCAAAGCCCTACCCATTAATAAAAAGAGTCCCCCTGGCCATAACACTAGAGCCAATCCAGATGATGATGAAAAGGATGAAGCCACCCTTGCTGCAGAACAAGAAGCTTGTGATAAAGCACTTGGCCCCTCAACTATAATCATGGACTATGAAACTGCCCAGTATAATGCTTTTGTAAACACCTTTGATGGAGAGGTTCAGGGGTGTTTTTCCATTATTGACAGGCTGTCAACAGGCAACTAAAAGGTCTACCTGAGCTCATCAAGCTCCATTGTCTAGATATATCAGGAAAGGGCAAGTTCTTAATTCAGCAGTTTGTAGCACTAGCCTTTGTAAAGCCAGAGCATACTGGAAAAGCATTTGACCTCCTATGCCAGGATCCATATGTCAAGAAACATGAGGATGCCTTCTACCCTTTCATTGAATATTATGAACCACAGTAGATTATATGTAAGGCCACTAATCACTGGAGCAAGCCCAGAGCCAAACCCAACTGGAACTGCTATCAGGAAGTTCTTAATAATGAAATAAAAACAACTTCATCTTTGGAGGGCTGGCATAAGCATATCAAGTCCTCCTTTGGAATCAAGCCCAGATACAACACCTTCTACGAGCACCTCAAAGTCCAACAAGGGGAAGACTGCTGCATCCATCAGAGATATTGAGAACCGCCCATCCAAGAAGAAGAGAACCAACAAAGAGAAACAGTAGCAAGAGAAGATCAAGGACTTGTCAAGGCCAAATATAAGCTTTCAGAGATTGGGGAATACATCAAGAAGATTGCCACAGTTCTTAATGGCAACCAGGTGATCATAGTCTAGCTTTTAATTAAATTTATTGGGTATTGCCTAATTTTGTATATAGTTCTTATATGTTAAGTATAATATTTTTAAATAAATAGTTATTCTAAATAACTCATTAATGATTTATGATACTGTTTTTATAAAATCATTGATTTTTATTGATAGTTTGATGCTTTAGACTGTATTACATGGCCTATATTGGTATTTTACTAGTAAATTATATGTTTTTTGTAGTTTTCAATATAGAAAAAACTTTATATTACTGTTTCTGATTATTACATTTTCCTATAATACGTAAATCTTTGTGTAGTATCTTTTTGTTATTGGATTTTTTGTTTTTATAAGTGGGAAAAGGTTTATTATAGTAAAGATAGCTAATTTCATAGTGAATTATCTTTGAAGTGTATTTTTATGAATTTTTTTAATTGTCATGTATAATTTTTTATGGACTTTTTTAAATACATGTTGTTACATTACCCTAAAAAGTATTACAAAGCTTAATTTTTATTAAGTAAAATGTTCAGGAAACTGGTTTCTGCTCATTAAAAAAGTGTCAACATTTAGTAGTCTGCATGACTTAAAACTTAATTCTGGCATTTCAATGCTGTTGACATTAAAGTATTTTAATTCTGATTGTTGACATATAGTAAGTCAACTTGCAGAATGAGTTAATTCTGGCGGTTGCCATGATATACTATCTTGAAGTGAAAAATCCACACAACCCACATAAGCATTATATTTGATGATGGCCCCCATCTAGTATCAGTTATTGAAGAGAAATTTATATCCTTGGTTGAAAATTACATAGCCTGCATTGGCAAATATGGACATATCATCCCTGGTGCAGCCAGATTGATGGAAGACATAGCCAGGAGATCCACCAGGATCACGCCTAATGGTATTCAATGGCAACACCAAGTGTCAACACCAACTGCTGCCCCCACATAATGACACATATCTCCAATCCTCTTTGGCCGTGTTTCATTTAAACACTGTCTTTGAACACTAATGAAATATTGTTCTCATAAAAAGAGAAAAAACCTGGAGTTCCCTATGAACCAAGGCAAACTGATTTCTATAAATATCACATAACTTCATTTACAGCTTGCCATGTTGACTCCAAACAGCGCCTTGAAAAATTGGAGCCCTATATGATCACTAACTTAAAGATCAATCTGTTTCTTATTAACTGTGCCACTCTGCACTTTAAAGCTTTGCTTCAATTTCTCTATCAATAAATTTAAAGAGTTACATCTTTTTTATCAAAATAAATCTTATTTAATCCTGATAATATAAGAACCTATATCAAATTAACCATCTTATACCTACAGCTAAATTAACCTGTGTTAAAACTAGTAAGAATCTTACTTCAGATATCATTATTTCTTGAATCCTAACTAACACAAAATGGCATCATTCTAAAAAAATCAACATAATTATAGGGTAGAAATACTGGTATGATGAGGTTTTCTGGAAACCAAACTGTTACTTAAGATCTTAGCTTTTTTAAAAGTATTTAAACAACTAGAGTAGAAAGGTTTTTGAATCCCTCCTTTTAAAAGGAGGGTAGCTGGGTTTTTACATATCAGATAGATAGGTATTAAATAGCTTTAGAGCTATTTGATAAAATACTAAAGCTATAAACTCTTATTGGAATTGCAGTGACTTTATATCTAGCACAAGCAATCTATTCCCAAGTTAAATTTTATAGAAAATATAAGATACAAACTTATAATAGACTATATGGTTCTCTTTTCAGGTTTTTAAGTATTCAATAATGATGAAATAGCTTTATATGACTATTTAACAAAACTATCTATCTTTATACTGTCACAACATCTACAGTTACTTGCTCTCAGAGAAGTAATTCCCAAAGGGATTCCCCAATCAATCATCAAGCTGGTGGCACTTCTATCAATTGCCCATCTTGTACTGGGATCAAACCTTTTGAGTCCTAGATAAAACATTCCCATGACTACCATGATGTACATGAACAGCATATGGCTTCTCATTATACTATATAACACACTAAATTCATATCAATAAAGTAGCATTCTCTTTTTAATTCTCCTGTATTCTGTTCCATATACTTCTGAAACTTACATAATTGACAGTGGTAGCACAGTTAGATTATTCACATATACCTAACCTAGTGGAAAAGTTCCCAAAGAACCCAGCAGATAGCACTCCTCACCAGCTGGAGAAGGTATGAAGAGGGTCAGAACATCTCCACAAGGTACACTATCTCCAATCATATCCTCATACTCACCAAACAGTACAGCTTCCTCAGCACCCAAGGGGTCCTGAACCCACCTCTAATCCAGGGCATGCCCAAACTACCCAACACTGTATTTCAGAGTCTCCACTCAGCAGAAATTAGAACATTCTTAGGGCTATGCTGAGAAGATGCCAACCTCTTGATCCAAAGCACAGGGAACAAGCTCACACAAGTTGGCTAGCCTCAAAGGCTCTGAGCAAGTGAAGCTGGCTTACCAGCTGCTGGGGCCGGCTTCCAGTTTATGCGGGGCTGGTTTGAGCAATTCCCTGACCATAACCAAGACTGGGGTATGTTTGGGAAGGCCTTCTGGGAAAGGTTTGCCATAAAGATCTCTGATGTATTAGTGGTACAGGGGATCATAACCTTCAAGATGGCGGGGATGGCTGGAGGGTACATCACCCATATGGAGGTGTATGTGGCAGAGCCCCTATCCCAGCAACTTTGATGAGGCCGGCCCATGCCTAGATCCCTAAAATGATCTCCCCACCCACATTGTGCTCTGGTCCAATATGAGCCAGCCCAGGAACCTCCAGGACATGTACTTGGAAGAAAGCTGGCTGCTCAGAAGTCTGACAGCCTACATGCAACCAAAAAACAAAAGAAGAGCCCCTCTGCCAGAACAGACACCCTACTGGATAAGCAAGCCAACTCAGCCAACAATCTCTGTCCTAGAGGGGAGACTGAGCAGCTCAGGAAAACCAGATGAGTACTGATACTGCCTCAGGGAGGGAAAAGCTCAAGAAAGTGATTAGCCAAGTGTCAGGAAGCCAGGTGTAGGTAGAGGCATTGGGTGACTCTGGTTGGGGTACTGCTAGGCCAGTGGGTAATGCCACCATAGGATGGGTGCCAACTTGATAATGTAAGATAGGGGCCGCCTGAGTAAGGACCAAGGGCCAGTGTTGGGCACCACAAAGTCCACCAAGCCTTTCAGAGTAATGTAGAGTACTCCAAACAGCTGGGTGGATTTATTCTCAGCAGCAACAGGTTTCATTGGGCAGTCAGGTCATGGGGTCAGAGGTGGAGTCATAGGAACCAGGTAGATGTGCAGATAATTGTATGTTTCCTTGAACAATCTTGGCAGCCGCACATACCATTTTATTTCATGACCTATAGTTTCATCTTTCTAGTCCTTGCCAAGGGGCCAGCAATTAGTATTTTCTCCAAATTGAACTCAGATTAGGCAGAGTTTGAGGTATTTGTTGAAATGCACTGGTCCAGAGGGTGCTCCAGGGGGACAGTATAGCACCAGTAGTGGGTTGGTGGTGTCAGGATTCACCTTCTCTTAGCTGCTATTCTTAGCCACTTTTAATTTTGATCCATTTACTTCAAACTTGCCATGATTATTCTGGGCTATTACCTTCAATCTTAGTCATGATTAACTTGTTCTCACATTTTCACTATGGTCCTCCTCCTCTTCTCCTACATTTTCCACTCTTTTTGGTCAAATTTGGTTCCTTTCTCAGCCCTAAAATCAACTTTATGATGATTAGTTAAAGTTTGGACCCATCTTACCTTTGAAAATGATAAGGAGCGCCTTTTGGAGAAGCTTCAAATATGGAATTGGGAGAGAAGAAAAGTATCCTTTATTAGATAATATTTTAGACTTATATAGATTAGGCTGTGGCAGAGATTTAGTCGGATCAAACCTAGGGGTTGGTCATGTGCGGGATGGGTTTGAGCCACTGGATACTTAGATTTTCATATGATATTGCTTGGTTACCATTCTTTGTATGTCAAACAGTATATTGGAAGGGCACCAAATTGGGCAATGGCTGGATGTTAAGTAGGTTGGCGGTAGCCAGAATGCTTGTACATCTAGACCTTTGACAACAACAAAACTCAAACCCTGTACCTATTCACTTGGGTTAGTAGTTTTTTCGCTCAAAACTCTTACCTTTTGCTTTATGCTGATGATGCATCCCCAGGCCTTTGGATCTAGTTTTCCCATCTTCTGGCTTTACAACAACCATCAGTCAACTCTGTAACTTTCCTTATTCTCCTCCTGGTCTCCTTTAACTTAGTTTAACTTATCTAAGTTAAACTGGCCAATATCTAATTTTTTAACCTCTATTTTTCAGAAATGTCTTCTAACCAATTATGGTTGAACTTTTAACTCCAATTCTTGCACTTCACAAAAAAAGCATAATAAAAAAGCTTGGTTTTCCAGTCTCAACAATAAGTTGAGATTATTTGACTTGTACCCCAAAAGGTACTTGTTAGGTTTTGTGGCTTGTGCTTTCTCTTTGAATTTTTATCTTGTATCTCTTCATCTTAGGGTTATGATTCCATTTGATAGCTCTTTCACCAGGTAGGCAATTTCTATAGTGGTACACACTCCTTAATTGTTGACAGCTTCAACCCTCCAGCCAGTGCTGATCACTACCCAGACTTAGAGATCAACTTTTTAACCAGATCTTCAGTCATCAAGGCTGGCCTTTATTTTATTTTCTTGGGTTTAATTAATTGCCTTAGTCCCTACTTCACTTCATATAAGCTTTTTAGGAGCCTTAGTGCAGTTATTGTTGCAAACCTTATCTACCTTTTTATATTTAACAGATATAAATATTATTGGTTTAAAGGCCTTAGTTTACAATGATTTACCCCAAGCCTTCATACCTTACAGACGGGTTGGTCACTAGAGCAGGTGGGTGCCTTGTTGTCTACCTGGCTAGAGTTGAGGGGGAAGATTGCTAAAGCTAAATAGGATAGAGCTTGCTGGAACCAGATGTTCATAAATATTTATTATCAAAAATGACAATATTGTCATCCCCATACCACCAGGGTCCTTATACCATATAATTTTTCTTCTTTGAATTTTGCAGAATTAATGTCTGAAGGCATTTTACCAACAGGGCACAGTTCTTGGGGCAGGGTTTCAAGGGCAGCAGATCCTGGTTGGACTAGCTCTGATTAACAGAAGTAGGAATGCTTTGTTCCGCTGCTTCTGTTTAATACATCACCTGAGACATCCAATTGTGTTGTCAATTCTGGACAGGGGACTGGTAGCAGCTGGTGCTCATTGGTAGGGCTAGTATTAGGCCTTGTATTAACCTCATTTAGGCAAGCCACAACCTCTGTGTAGGTCTTGGCCCTTGGTGGCACAAGGTTAGCGGCAATCTGGTGGCCATTTGGGGAATCTTTTTTAACAAGCTGGCAGGCTGGCATGTCCCTGTTCATCCTGGTTGGCGCAAGTCATCTCCAGAGGGTCAGGGTTTGATTATGGGGTTTTTAATACAAGTATTGAAATGTCATGCTTGATACCAAACCACCCTCCTACACCTTACAAGACTGGTACAGGGACCAGGATATGGATTTAATCACCATGATCCAAGTACCTCCCAGAGATTCTATATTGCTTGCTACTCAAACTTGAAATAAATCCCTCACTTACCCTTTCTTTTTTTACAGATACCAAGGCACAGCATCATTTGACACTGGAGCAGACCAGCCCCTTGTTGACAAAGAATTCACCAACCTCATGAATTTACCTACAACCAAGAGCAACAAAAAATGAATTATAATGATGGACAGCAACAGTAGTACTCCAGTCAGCAAGGAGGCAAACCCCTTATGGAATTGAATAGGGGATGTCCAAACTATACTTGTTTATCACAGTAGTTTTCATAATGCCAGGTATTATCTGTCCTAATTGAAAAGACAAAAAATCAGGGAAACATTTAATCAAGTTGTCCAAGTTGGAAGATTTAAATCAAACTGTTGATTGAAAATGGGTTACTGCTGCTCCAGCTTGTCAGCATAAATTGATTACCCAGGGTAGATGGGCACTGATAAATACGCGTAATCTGATGGTCACTTGATACAACCCTGTTTATTAGAATGGTCATCAAAAATTAATCACATAAGGGTTTTTTGTGTGCTGGACAAGGTAATCTTGGAATGAGACAGAATAGGAGCCATGGATTCAGTTGGTATTGCTGGGCCAATAACTTTGGTACATATTGGAAATTTTTCACTGTTCAACTCTCAAGAGTTGAGCCCTCCCTAAAAATTATACTCAATAAACTTAAATTATATCCTGGTCTAACCTTATTTTAAAATACATCCAGTAGTTGGTCTACTTTACTATATCCCATATAATCTGATACTAAGTCAAATCATTAATGGAAGATGGGGTCCTGCTCTAGGCTCTACATTGTCTATGCTCTCTAATGTTATGCCCATGCCCTCCAATCTTGGAGTTTTTGCCCCAAAATCAGAAACCAATACTATTGCTGCCTCCCAATGTCCAGAGTTTTATTCTGAGGATTTCTTTATCTTATTGCAGGCTATTTATCTGGGACTTCTTTGGTTGGGTTTAATTATCTTGTTAAAATCTAGTGTATCTTTTAGAAATTTCACTAAACAGTATTTGAAACTTTGGTGGTGGTCAATTATCAGCTCCTTTTGGATTTGGGTGGTTATTCCACACCACCTGGAAACCTCTTCATACTACCCAGCAATTTCTGTCCCATTAGTTGCCATGATATTCTAATACCTAAATATGATGTAGTGCTTGGACTGAAGTGAATGTGAAAGAAAAAACCCCATTTTGACTGGAACAATGTCACCCTCACCATACATCAAGAAGTTCACCACCTTGTATACCAAACTCATATTGATACCCTCATGAGAGATCATGTATTTGTGAAGATTACCAAAATAGAAGAAGAAAATGGGCGCCAGTAAGATTGACTGGGCTACCTTTAAATATTAAATCATTTATTTCACAAATGTGGAAGCCTCACATGAACATGATCCTATACACCAACAACTTGTTCAAGAGTTTACCTCTGTATTCCAGGAGAAACTTGTGGGCTTATTACCTGACAGAGGTATCTGTCAGGTAGGTTCCATAATGCCAGGAATTATTCACTCAAGTCAAAAAGCTCAAAAAGTAGGAAAGCTGTCAACCAGACTAACTGATTTGACAGATTTAAATAAAAAAGTTGATTGAAAATGAGTTACTTCCACTCCAGTTTGCCATTTGGATTTAATTTCTCCTTGCAAGCTGACACTGATAAATATGAATAATCTGAGAGTCACTCAATACAATCTTATTTATAAGAACAGTTGTCAGAAGTTGATCAAACAAGAATTCTTTTCAAACTGGACAAGGTACTCACTAGACAATGCAGAAGGAATAAGAGCCAAGGATCCAGGTGGTATTGCTTAGTCAAATTTTGATATATATGGGAAAATTTTCACTGTTCAACTCTTAAGAGTTGAGTCCTCCCTAAAATTTTCCCTCAAATAAAATAAAATATTTTCCTGGTCTAACTTTATTTTATCATTCACCCTGTAGTTGGCCTTCTGCGCTACATCCCCTATAATTTGATTATAAGTCAAATTATTACCAGAAGATAGGGTCCTGTTGTTGGCACTTTCTTGTTGTCTCCTCCCAATGTTAATTCAATTTGTGCAAATCTCAGAGTTTTCCCTACTGTATCTGAAGCTGAGACAGTTGCTTCCTCTCAATGTCCCAAATTCTATGCTGAAGACACTATTATCATCTCCCAGGAAATTTATCTAGGTTTATTTTGGTTAAGGTTAATCATTCTGCTTAACCCTAGTGCATCATTTGGAAATTCTACCAAATGTTATTTGAAGCTTTGTTGGTGGTTAATCATCAAATCTATGTGAATTTAGGTGATGATTTATCACCACATGGATAATGCTTCTTACTATCCAACCATTTCTGTTGCATTACTCAACTCTTCTATATCTGAGTTTTTGGAAGCAGTTTGTCACAAAATTGTGGTTATTTTCTCCTGTTCTGTCAAGATATCCACATTTACTATACTCCTCTGTATTGGCTCCTTATTGAGCTTGCAGTTTGGGCTGTTTTTTTTTAATTTGTGGTTTTCCTCTCCAGTGGCGGTGGTTGAGACTGGTTATTCTGTTTCCTGGTTCCATTTTGTCATGTTATTTTGGTGTCTGGGTTATTATCCTGCTCCACCACACCAAAAAAATTACATGTGAAGTTGTGTCGACCTTATCATCTTATTATGGATCCACCCTTAGTCACAAGTCCCAGGTTTACCATGTGACAATAAAGGTTTCAGTGGATGTGCACAAATAGTTTTTGTCTGCGGTGGAGCACAATCCACGTGTTTTAACTGAAAGTGCATCTTTACACCCTTTGTTAAATACTGTGTGTATATCTATTGAGGAGCTCAAAGTATATTGTAAGTTGTACAACTTTCATCAGGATACTAGTCTGCTGTTGGTATTCATTCCTCAGTTTCTTGCTTATTATTGTATTATTGATGTCCCTGAAGTCAATAAGCTCTCAGCGTTAAGGTTAGCAGTTGACCAGACTGCCCAGTACTTGGCAGTTTGAGATTTCACATTAACCACATCTGAGGCCCTGGTAAACCAAATTCTTAATCTGGCCTCAGATCTGTCTGCTTCCAAACAAAGTGTGTTGGTGATTCAAGCCAAACCTGCCACATGTTCATGGTTTTCCGGTGCATGTCCTGCGGTTACTTTGTCTAGTCTGGTCAGAGAGTATTCTTATTGTGTATCTTCCCAGCTGCAGTTAGTGATTCTGAACAAGCCCACAGATGTGGATGAGGTGAAAGTTGCAGCATCATCCAAAAGCTCTCTGGCTATGCTTTCAGCACGTCCTTTCCACTAAGTTGTTGGTTGTTGAATCTGAAGAGTTGCCTTTAGTCCCTATTGATTGTGACTACCCTGTACTTCCCAAAGCAGTTCAAGAAATGATTGAGTGTTATCTTCAGGAGTATCCTGCCTTTCTTAGCCGCAGACCAGGCCACCAAAGAGAAGCAAGATCCTGCTGATGTTGCTTCATTTGCAGCAAATAAATCTACTTCTGGTTACTTCTTGTTTTATGGTAGCATTGATAATGGTCAAACTATCTTCTGGCCTACAATTCTGTTGGATACTGGTGCTTCTGATAACTTCATGAGTGTGGAGACTGCAGATTTGTTGCAGTTTAAGTACCATCATAGAATTTTGGTTAGGGTTGGAAACTTTCAAACGTTTCCCTCTTTCCAACTTAAGAAACCAGTGACATTTGTAGTTGTGGGTCAATCTTTTACTGCACAGTTTTTCATATGCTCTACTCTAGTGTACCCTATCATCTTAGGAGTAGGCTGGTGGTGGAACCATAATGTATTGACTCTGCTTAAAGAAATGTTGAAACAGCAGGCTCAACCTGCCAGCAAGGTTCCAACCAAGCAAGTTCATGACCCGCAATCCAATTATCTGGTCACTCAAAGCCAGACTAGGAAGTCAACTCAAATTACCAAATCCAACAACATGAACAGATGATGATCCTCTACGGTGGATACCTTGTTTTGGCGCTTGACTCATTATCAGGATCAAGCCACCCCCTTCTTCCATCCAACCGTGTGATCACCAATCATGTTCTTGTTATCCATTGATTCACATGAACTATATAGCCACTATCTCCCAATAAAGATTATGATCTAGCTTATAAATATTTTTCCCCCTGTAACTCTGCTAAAACAGCACAGTTATAACATTTTTAGCACAGGTAGGCTCTCCATCCTACCTTATCTTGAAAAATTCCGCCTGTTGCCCGCACACGCTGTGGTAAAAAAATCCTTGACAGAATTATGTCTGGCCTTCTGCCTGACTGGACTCTGTACACTCCTGGTGCCAAGATACCTGATGGCTTTGTCCTATACCAAAACATGGTGATCCTGCTACCTGCCTTCAACGCCATGTCTGCACAAGGTTTCTTTCAGGCCCCCTCCTCAATGCCGCAACCAGCCAACAAAACCATCATGCCCGCCTATGTAGCCCAAAGACTATTAAGCGCCGTCTTGGAACCTTTTTCCAGGGCCAACAACAACACTGCCTCATAGATCCAGTCCGCCCAGAGCAAGCTAGCTCAGATGGAATGCCCACAGCAATTTTGGATTGTAGAGATTTCCATTTTTCTGACCCATGATGCTGGCATCTGGTGCAACAAGTGGCATGAAGAGCACACAGATAAGAACTGGGATACCTTTAAGCAAGACTTCATGGCAAAATTTGTGCTAAAGGAAACAGCGCTCATGATAATTTGCCAAGTAAAGAACCTGACCCAGACAGGCACCTTAAAAGAACTCACCTGCGCCTACAAGGAACTCTGCCTTTGTGCACCATCTTATATGGCCTTTGATACCCCAGCCACACACCTCATGTACTACAACACTCTCAAGTTGCATGTGATGAGATATGTAAACCTGGATCAGGTGACCAACCTGCAAAGCCTATACTGTGAGGCAGAAAAAGCGGAGTAGACATCCAATGCTCTGCACAAGGCACAAACTGGGAAACAAGAAAGACTCAAGGATTCCCATCCAAGCAGGCGCTCCTCTCAACCACCCCCTGGAGGCAACAGGAGCAACACCAACCACAAGTCCACGGGTTCTAACAGACATGGAAATGGAAAAAATGGTCAGTCAAACTGTACTCATTTTTGCGTCACTGCCACGCAGGGCAACCAAGATAAGGGAAAAGCCCAGGGGAGCACTAAGCAAGCCAAGCTCTCCCCATGCAACTCCTGACTTGTCCAATAATGAATACCAACCCAAGGACGTGGATCAATGCCCAATGATCCAGGTGCCCTCAGAGGACCCAGTACTGTACACCATTGCCAGACATCCCAATAAATTGATGTCCTATCCTTCCTGCTTTTGCAGTTACACAGGCTCAGCACTCTTGAACTCAGGCGCAGATCAAACCTTAGTCAACAGTAGCTTTGTGGATAAGTTCAAGCTGGCCACTAATCCTTTGCAGATTAAAAATGTGGTCCTGGCTGATGAACACCACATCACCGTGACAAAGGAAACTGCCCCCTTCTCTGTCATGCTTGAGAACCTTCACTCCACTATTCAAGGTCCCATCATCAACTTTTCTAAGTTTGACATTGTACTGGGACTAGACTGGTTACAGAAGAACAACCCTCACGTAGACTGGGCAACCTCAGTGTTGACCATCAAGCGTGAAGGTGTCAAACACCAGATCTACCCTGACTCTGTAGACCAACTGCTCTGCAACCACATCTTTGTGCGCATCACAGAGACCCAGGACAAGAAGAAAGATTTAAAGTCAATTGACTGGGACTCCTTCCAGTACAAGCTCATACACTTCAAAGACCACCAGGATACCTCCACGCCTCAGGACTGCAACATTGTGGCCTGCCACCCAGAAATCTTTAAGGAAGTGTTACCTGGGCTGCCCCCTGAGAAGCATATTCAGCACTCTACCCAACTCAAGTGGGCTTTACCCAAGGCACACCCTATCTACAGGCTGACCCCAAATGAAGACAATGCCTTACACGCCTACCTCAAGGCGACATTGGAAAAAGGACTTATCTGCCCCTCACAATCTCCCTTTGGGGCTGCTGTATTCTTTGTGGCTAAGAAAGACAGTACCTTACTCCTGGTCACAGACTACCGCGCCCTAAACAAAGTTACCATTAAGAATCTTTACCCTCTACCACTGATTGACAACCTCTTCAATGCCTTAGGAGGAGCCACTGTCTTCTCCAAGATTGATCTAACTGCAGGATACAATCAGATTTGTATCAAGGAGGAAGACATTCCCAAAATGGCCTTCTGCACATAATACAGCTCCTACAAATGTGTGGTGCTCAACTTTGGCATGACCAATGCCCCGTCCACCTTTGTAACCTTCATGAACAAAGTGTTTGCACCCCATATAGGCAACACGCCTTAGTGTACCTAGACAACATTATTGTCTACAGCCCCTTGGTGGAACAGCACCACAAAGATCTTGAAGCAGTCTTTGCAACCTTGGCACAACACAAACTGTTGACCAAGCCCTCCAAGTGCCAGTTCTTCTGTGAGTAACTACCCTTCCTGGGGCATATAGTCTCAAAGGTTGGCATCAAACCTGACAGTCAAAAGATACAAGCCATCTGCAAGATACCACCACCCAAAGATAAGTTGGAACTTTGCACCTTCTTGGGAATGGTGGCCTATGTACAACGTTTCATACCTGACTGTGGCGTTCTAACTGCCCCCTTATCTGCCATAACTGGTGCCAAGTAAATCTGTCACACCGCCAAGCGCGGTGGATGGAGCTATTGGAGAGATTTAACATGCTCATCCAGTACAAGCCTGGTGCCAAGCTTGCCATGACAGACGCCCTTTCCTGTCTGTATGTCCGTGCTTCAAGAGGAGAAATGGGCTTGACCCAGACTGGCCTCTCCTGGTGTTATAAACAAAAGACAAAGGGTTCTCCCCTGGCACCACCAACATAACCAAAGAAACAGTAATCAAGAATGAGCATCTCTTTGCTGACATATATGGGACTTTTCACAGAAAAATACTGATGGCACAACTATTCCCTACATCCCCACACATCAGCGAGTTGACACTATCCTTTGCTATCACAGAGATCTTGGACATACCAAGAGCAGAAACCTATATGAGTTCCTAAAACATAAAGCCTGGTGACCAACCTTATACTGCAATGTCCAAGAAGTCCTAGACCAATGTGAGGTGTGCAAAAAGTTTGCCAAAAGCAAAACCCCACCAAAGTCAGTACTTCTTATCTGTACACAACTACCTTTTAAAGTATGGGCTCTTGACATTGTTGGCTCCATGCCAGGGAAACACAATGATAAGAAATACAACATCACTGCCATTGACTTTGCAATGAGATGGACAGTAGCCCAAGCAGTAAAGGCACATACTGGCAATGACGTTTGGCAATTTATTGGCAAAGAAATAATCAGCAAATTTGGAAAGCCAGAACTCCTGATAACCAATGGAGGCAAAGAGTTAACCTCCAAAAACAACAATGTATATCTCACCAAAAATGGGGTCAAACACCCCATGACTACACCATATCATCCACAGGCCAATGGACAAGTAGAGCGGCTTAATGATAGCCTCGTGCAAGCCTTAGCCAAAATCACTGTCAGGAGACCTGAAGACTGGTATAAGCAGCTACAGACTGCATTACTTGTGTGTCAAACCCAAGTGAACAGATCCACCAGAAAAAGCCTGTTTGAACTAGTATACAGCACACAGCCAAATATCATTCAAGCATTGACAGGACCTAAACTGGAAATTCCAAGTGAAGTCCCTCCACACTCAGACCCTCAAGTAATAGAGGCTAACAGCGAGCAAACAGCCAAAGAGAATGAACGTCTGTAAAAGACATTTGTCCCCATCTGCAATAGACATAAAGTTGGGGACAAAGTATGGGTCATGAATGTTGACAAGAGCAAGTTACAACCTGAAAAAGTGGGGCCAGCAATCATTCTAAAGGTAAACAACAATAACACTTACCTCATGCAAGGGCTTGGCAAACATAAACAAGACAAAACCCTACACCATGATTGCCTACAACCCTGCAAAGCAAGACAGAAACAACAAGAGATTGCCCTACCAGCTACAGAATAACAACTAGTTCAATACAGCGCCCGGGATCCTGACAACCTCCCTGACAACCTGCCCCCAGAGGAGGCCAACCTTCAGTTGGGGGGTGTCAAAACCGCAGGCTTGACCTGCCAGCAAGATTCCAACCAAGCAGATTTGTGACCTGCAATCCAATTATCTGGTCACTCAAAGCCAGACTAGGAAGTCAACTCAAATTACCAAATCCAACAACATGAACAGATGATGATCCTCTACGGTGGATACCTTGTTTTGGTGCTTGACTCATTATCAGGATCATTCCACCCCCTTCTTCCATCTAACTGTGTGATCACCAATCATATTCCTGTTATCCATTAATTCACATGAACTATATAATCACTATCTCCCAATAAAGATTATGATCTAGCTTCTAAATATTTTTCCCCTTGTAACTCTGCTAAAACAGCACAGTTACAACAGAAAATACATTGCAAGTGGACCACTCTTTCAGCATTACCATTTGTATACCATTGTTGGGAATGTTGGAATTAGAGCAGTCTTTTCAATCAATTCAGTTTATCCCATTTCCTACTCCTGTGAGTTCAGATTTACCAGCATGTCTCCAACCCTGGTCCACAGCTTTTGACACCACTAGGGGCAAAGTTCTTCCCAAGCACATTCAGTTTAACTTTGACTTCAAATTTTCTTTTGATCTTATTTGTATTGTGTCTCCTATCTATCCTTTGACTTTAAAGGAGGATGCATGTTTGGAGGAGTGGACTTGTGACATGTTGGCAAAAAGATACATCTTTAAGAAGGCTTTTTCAATCTGCTCTCTGTTATCATTTGTCCAAAAGTTGGATGGGTTGCTAAGACCTTGTGTAGACTATGGGAGCTTAAACAATATCACAATACCAGATCCTTATCTTTTGCCTCTTGAAGCACAAATTTCTTGTTGTGTCTAGAAGGCAAAGATGTTCTCAAAACTTAATCTTTTAAATGTGTTTAATCAGATTAATATTGCAGAGGGGATTGAGTTTTTGACTGTGTTTAGAACCAAGAAAGGCATCTTTCAGTTCTGTGTAATGCCCTTTGGGTTGAAAAATGCTCCTGCTTTCTTTCAGCAGTTGATTGATTTAGTCCTGGGAGATCTCCTGGGTGTGTGCGCCATTGTGTACATGGATAATATCTTGGTGTTTTCCCCAGATGAGGAGTCCCATAAGGCCCATCTATCAGCGGTGGTGGAGTGTATTCTCCAGGCTAACTTGATTATTAAGCAAAGTAAGTGTGAATTCTTAAAAGACAAGGTTATCTTTCTGGATAATATCATCTTTGAGGATGGTCACACTATTGCCCCTGACAAGGAAGCAGCAGTTTGTGAGTATGCTACTCCTTTGAAAGTATCCCAACTTTTCAGTTCCCTGGGTACCTGTACTTTATTGAAAACGTTTACCCCTCATCTGTCTGAAGTGACATCCCCCTTGTATTCAGCTAGCGGGAAAACAACTGTAGTCTGGACGCTTGAGTATGAAGAAGCATTATTAGCAGTCAAGGTTCTCCTGTTGTCTTCTCCAGTTTTATGACATGTAGATCCAGAGATTTCATTTGTAGTATCTACAGATGCCTCTAAAAATATGCTGTGACAGTAGTGTTGTTGCAAACTTCCAGTGACAGTGTTGAAAGTCTGGTGTCAGGGAACCAACCCTGATTGGCCGGCTTGCTAGCATTTGGGAACTGGTGGATTATAGACTGGGTGGACAGGGCCCACCAAAGTGTTTCAACCAAGTTTCCAGACTTGCCTGCTAACTTATCTTACAATACACAGGGGGTGCTCAATGAGTTGCCCCTTGACATATCTAACAACATGGATTAATCTGATGGCAATATCAAATGGCAGGTACTTCATCCTAATTAGGAGTGTTACCAATTCAACTTGCTGATCCCCACACAAGTTATTCCTCAGCTTCAAAGCTTACATGGAACTTCCCACTATGCCACCCCCTTGTGGTCTTGTGGCTTTCCCCACATGGTATATTAATCACAATATTCTACAATAAACAATACCTTATTCTTATGATTCTGTCCTTTCCATTGGACTGTTGTCTTCCCCAATTCCAAATACTGAATCCTCATTGGTTCAGTTGCAACAAAAGGTTTATTGCTAACTTAATGAGGTAGGACATTGACTTGTTCACCCACAATCACGGACCAGCGGCAGGGACAATAGTATCTATTACTCCCATGAGAGTAATATATACAATTCCAAAAAGCTTGTTGGTATGGTCCAGTGAGAGCTCAGCAGCGGAGGAAGGTATTGGTTTGGGGGTGACAGGTGGCTCCATGTCTATTTGGTAGGCAGGAAGGAAGTTGCATTTATCTCTGAACAGGAAGGGCTTTGTAGTGTACCAAGGGCCTTCTCAGTTGTATCTGGTTAGCTCTGTAGTTCTGGCCAAGGGATCCTGGGCTAGTATGTTGTTAGCGGTGTAGTCCTTGTACTCAGGATTTAAGGGGTACTCTGTGAAATAGACAGGACCAATGGGAGCACCTGGCAGGCAGTACATAGCTGGCGGGCTGACAGGGGGGTCAGATGATCTTTGAGTTAACTGGCAGATGACAAGAATAAAATACGGCAATAATTGGGGAAACCAATATCTCTTAACATTTATTTAAAAATGATAATGGGGGTTGATCTCAACCTGGCAGGTATTTATACCACACTGCCAGGCTTCACTTCCTGGTCAGGTTTTCTGGGCTCAGGTGGGTTGGCATTGGGGGTCTCAGATGGCAGTGTGGCGCTTGGCACTGGCAGTTTGCCATTGGCTGCTTTGGGATGAGAAGGCTTTGAATCCTTCTGTTTGTCAATTTGGGTATTGGGTGCCTCTTCAGGTTCAGTACTTCCCCCAGGATTCTAGAGGAGTTTTAAATAACTCTCATTGAGAAACTAGTGCATTTTACCAAGCAAACTGCCGGTTTCAGGCATTGGCATCTTGGGGAAATTATTGGCATCTTGCACTGGCAGTTTGCTTGCAGAATCCTGCGGGACAGATAAGGGTTTGGGTCCTGGCAGGCTGGCGGAACAACTTTATCAATCAGTAGTGGATTATTGGGTTCCAAGCCCATGGGTCTGGCAGTCTGCAAAGGGTTTTGTCCAGGGTTCAACTCTGGTTCCATATTTTGGGATTTAGGAGTGTCCAAATTGTCATTCCTGACAACTGGTGGGGTACTTCTCTCAGAAAATGGAGGCTCATGAACAAAATTACATGATCTACAACAAGGAATTGTTGGTGGTTGTGGAATCTCTGAAGCACTGGCATTGCCACCTCATATTGGTGTGTCATTCTTTTGTGGTAAGGACTAATCATAAAGCTCTCCTTTACTATTGCCAACCCAGGGTTTTGTTGGGTTGTCAATCCAGATGGCATGGTGACTTGAAAAAATACAAGTTCCATTATGAGTTCATCAAAGGAATAGACAACCATATGGCTGATGTGTTGAGCAGGAATCCTTCCCACCTCCCTGATGCTGGTTTGGATGTTGAGTTTAACACACATACTTTTATTCCAGATGAGGCTGTGGTTCCCTTTGTGTTGACTCTGCCTGCTATGCTGGCTACCATGTCCTTAACTGAGGGTGCAGACTTAGAGTTATATTCCAAAGTTAAGTTTTTGCAGCCCCTGTCCAAGGGTTATGACAGATTATTGGAACTAGCATGTGCACATCCAGTGGTTTAGCCTCAGGGATACCATAAGATAGGGCCAATCCTTTATCATCAAAGCTGTCTATTGGTTTCAGAGGGAGCTATTCAGGATGAAATCATGGAGGCATATCACACTTGTCCTACAGCAGGCCACCTGGGGAAGAATAAAACAGTTGAGTTAATCCACCAACAGTTCTGTTGGAAGGGTTTGACAGTGCAAGTGGCATCTTATGTTTGAGATTTCTTGATGTGCGTTTGGTCCAAGGGGCAACTGTGTTAAGTTCAACTCCCTGGTGATTGACTCCCTGGTAGTCGTCACTATAGTAAAGTGAGAATTCAGCTTTTTCCCTGATGGACAACTGGAAACTGACACTTTTTTAATTAACAGATCTTGATGTACTAAAAATTTTTAATGTAAAAAATTAAGCTATACAGCTATGGTATACTAAAGTGACCCCAGAGAGCTCAAAATATTAATAAAAAGTGTACCTTATCTAATGAGAATAAGGATAAATAAGCAACTATTTTTCATTTTACTATGTAATTTATACTCTTCATTATAAAAATATTTTTGATTACCATAAAAATTAAAATTCCAATGAGACAAAAATAAACACAAGCACAACAGTAGAATTTATGCAAAATATGAAGAAATATAATATTTATTTGATTTAGTCCATATAAGTATAAATGTGAAGTTCTTTTGTTTTATTAGGAAATTAACAAAAATTAAGATATTTCATTCACTTTCAACTATAACTATTCATCTTGAACTTACCATTTATACATAAAATAATCAGTGCTATCTAATTAAATTAAAAAATAGAAGAATTAAAGCTAAAAACCAATTGATAAAAACTAAAAAGTAAAAATTAAAACCATAGAAGCAAGAAAGAAAGTTTATTCCTCCCCATTCTTCCCCTTCTTCATTTTGGCCCCTTCTAGGAGGGCAGTTGCAATGAGCTCAAGCTGCTGTTTGATCTCTGAGGCCTTGTATTTATGCTTGGCTGCATTTTTAATGGCCTTGGTGAATAGGGTGGAGTGGGTTGTGGGCTTGGTGGGGGAGGACACGGGTTGCCAAGTCACGCAGCTTGGAGATGGTTTTCTCCTGCTTGTGCTGCAGGAGGGAGAAAAACTTATTGAATTTTGGGTGGAGCCTAAAGTTGGCCTTTGGGTGTTTGTTATAAGCCTCTAGCGCTGAGGTGGTCTTGAGCTCACCATTCACTTCTGCCTGGTACACATTCCAGCTGGCCTTGGCACAGGCCTTGCCTTGCCTCTGCGTGACAACCTTCCCAATCCACTGGGGCTCAAAGTACTCAAGGAAAGGCTTGAACTCTGAGTGCTTAACTATCTAAGGATCCTTTGAGAGAACCTGAAACCCCTGCGCAGTGTGCTCTGGCTTTAAAAAAGCCAAGGCACTGAATTGTGCCAGCACAAATTTGCAGGTGTCCAAAGCATTCCTCTGGCTCAACCTACTTAGCTCAGCATGGGCCTGCACATTCCAAGCAACTGCTTGGCGGAAGTGAAAGTGGCACCCCTGAACCTCCCTGCTGAACAGCTGCTCAAATGCATTGAACTGAGCAGGCTCAAAGTCCATAATGCATATGGCGGGCCCAAGAGCTCTCAGCTTTACCTTTTCCTCCAAGTCCAGGGTGGCCTGGTCTTTGTCAGAGGCAGGAGGGTTGGCGTAGTTGTAGGGGGTCTTCTTGGCATTGTTGTTGTCAGGAAGGAGGGAAAGTGCTTGGTGGAGGATGGTAAAAGCACGGGTGTAAATGGCCTTGGTGGCCCCAGGAAGAAGAAAGAATGTAAGTGGAATCACCCGGATGTCAATCTGGGCATGGATCATCCAGAGCTGCTTGAACATCTGGGGGCAAGTGACAAAGGTACCATCAACTAGCCAGGTTGAAGCCCTTTTCAACTCCATCAGGTTCTGCTGAGTTGAGTAGCAGGTTAGGCGGTCTTTGGTGGTGGGCCTGTTGTCATGGAGGAGGAAGCTCTCCCCACTTGGAAGCTGCTTGAGCTCATGGGTGAGCGTAAGCTCTGAGAGGGCATCCAAAGCCTTGAGGGGAGGGGGATTGGCAGCAATACAATTATTGCTTATGAACTTAACCAACTGCTCTTGAGTTGTCACCAACTTGAGATTGTTGGGTTTGAGATGTTGGAGGGCCTTGATGGCCAGATCTGATGCGCGGAGGCAAGAGGATGTTGGGATCACCTGGACCAGGTACCATTTTAACATCTGGGTTATAAGATGATTGGGGGGCTCACAAGAGTGCTCCCCCTTCTCTGCAGTTACTTGCTCCCAGCCCTCAGTGTTTAGCTGGGGCCCTACAAGTCTTATTCTCACAGACAAAGTGCTTGCTCTTGGTTTGGCGCTTTTGATTGTTACAATTAAAAATGTAGTTATCAGCAATATAGCCAGGGCTGCCCTTTACAGACATAATTGGGAAGTGCCAGGGGAAGCTCTTGGGGACTTTAAACTCTCTGTCCACATTATAGATATTGTGGATGGCCAGTGGATCCCAAGCCATATGACCAGAAGCTTTGAACTTCTTGGAGTACTCCTCAGGCTCATCTTGGGGATCAGGTGAGGGAGGGGGTAAGAGCCATCAGGAGAGGGAGGGGAAGGGTTCTTTAAGGCCTGCTTGGATGCCTCCTTTTTCTTATCAGAAGAAGAGGTGGGCTCCTTGGCAGCCTTTGACTTCTTGGTATATTGCTCCTTGGTGGGCTTGGAGTCAGCCTCTGAGTGGTAAAAAGAGTGGTCAGTAAGATCGCCATCTGATTTATTGGGGGAGGAATTTTTGGGGGAAGGTGAAGGGGATGTGGAAGATGAGGAAGGAGGGGGGAGAAGTAAGAGGAGATGGAGTAGGAGGAGATGGGGTAGGAAGAGATGGGGTTGGAGACTTTGCCTTTGCAGGCTTCTTGGCACGCTTGGGAGTGGAGGCAGTTTCTTTGGAGCCCTTGGAGGCTTGGCGCTTGGGCTGTTGGCTGTTCTTGTTTGATCTTGTCTAAAGAAAAGTTTATTTTTACAAATAAAACAGTGTGAAAGATATGAAACACAAAGAGGTAAAGCAAAGTAAAAGTTAAATGAAAAGTATGCAAATAAAGTTTTATTTATCAAGAAAAAAAACATAACAAAGTAAATAGAAAAAAAATAGAAGCTCAAAGTATAAATATAAAGGTTAAAGCATAGGAAATAAGTGAATTTATGATGAAGCATCAAAGATGTTAGGTTCAGCATAACATCTTAGTGCTAAATCAATGTAAAAGTATAAATAAAAATAACAAAAGATATATTAAAATTATATGGAGAGTAGCAGAAAAGGTAGCAGATTATAATTACAAAAAAATAAAAAAATAATTATGTGGAATTTTTTTTATTGGGAGGTGAAAAATCAAAACATAGTAAAGTGTCAAGTTAAACACTGCCAATCAGCTGGGAAAAGCTGAATTTTCACTGTTGAGTATGCTGGAGTTGAGCAGAAAATCAAATTTACTATGTTTTTTACATATAAAACTTGCTTAAATTTAAAACGGGTTCAAAAGTTAACCCAAAAGCAAGGCAGTTTCATATGCTCAAAAATAAAAAAATACAGCATAAGTTAAAAAAGTAAATGAGTAGGAAGGTGTTTATTAGTTTTTAATTTGTGCTGTGAGGAGCTGGGAGGGAATTATTTACCATAGTGTTGGTTAAAACATTAAGAAGCTCTCTGTACTAATCCCCAAGTTAAAGTCTCAGGTGGATGAGTGTCAAGTGGTGCTCATAGTGTGTCACATATTAATTTAGCCTTTATTTCCGAGCCTTTGATTAGTTAAATCTGAAACCAATTGGGTGGCAAGTGGATAGAGTCAAACAAAGAAGATGTTGAGTTTCAGTTTTTTATAAATTACACATGAAATCTCTTAATAAATTGGGCTTAATTTATGTGGCACCACTTAATATACAAACCCAGGAATAGATGTAATTTAAAACAAGTGGGGTATTTGATTAATGTCTATACCATTAAATCCAGTATAGTGGTGCTTGGGAGCCTAATTGATGACCATGGACACTAATAATAAAAATATAATAGTAAATAATAAAATTTATATATGTGCATATGTATTTTATCAATAAAATTAAGATATGGCTTAAAAAGTGTCGAACTGGTCACTTTTTGTTTTAGAGTGTCAAACAAATGTTTTTTCATTTCTATTAGTAAATTTACTTATACATTGCCCCTTAAATTGGTATTTTAGCTAACCAAATTATTAAACAGAGTTAAGTTCAAGTAAATTTAACCTTGGTTTTCGGTTTTGAACCCCTAAATTACTAGTAAAAATTAGCTTAAAATCAGTTAAGCCAAAAATACTAATAGAGTCACATATGTAGCACTTGACTCCCTGGTACTCAACAAAGTGTTGGGTACCAGAGTAATCACCAGGGAGTCAAAATTATCACAGTTGCTGTCCAAGGCAAGCAGAAACAAGACTACTGGTTTGTTGGTTCCACTAAAACCAGCTGCAGGACCATGGACGTTGATGTTGGTAGATTTTATTAGAGAACTTCCCAACTCTAATGGGTTCAATACAATCATGGTGGTGAGGGGTTGGTTTACAAAGATGGCTCATTTTTCTCCTTGCTTGACCACAATTACATCAGTGGAAACAGAAAGGTTGTTTGTGAACAGGATTTTTTTTTACATGACATCCCAATGAAGATAGTAAGTGATTATGGTCCCCAATCCATTGCTCAGTCCTGGAAAGCCTTTACTGGGATTCTTGGTATCAAGCTCTGCTGCTCCACTGATTTCCACTCCCATTCTTATGGACAAACAGAGAGGGTAAACCAAAGTTTGAAGGTCACCTACATTGTTATACTAATGTGCAACAAGATGACTGGTGCACAGAACCTACCCATGGCAAAGTTCACATATAATAACGCCTGCACATGTCAACTCAGGTTTTGCATTCTTTGCCAACGTGGGTTACAATCCTTCATCCAGCATGGGTTCTTGATTGATTAGCAATGTGGAAGCTGCAACTGATCAAGCCGCTGCATTGAATCAGGTTCCTCAGGAGCTTCAAGTTACTCTTGCCACCGCCATGACAACTTACAAGGAATATGCAGATTGCAAGCACCAGGAGGGTCTGGCTTACAGGCCAGGTGATCTAATCATGGTGGATGCCTGTAATATGAAATTGAAGGTCCCCTGCTGCAAGTTAGGTCCTAAGCAAGTTGGTCCCTTCAAAGTTGAATGACATATTGGTCCTTCCGCTTATTGGTTGGATTTATCACCCTCCTTTAATATTTTCATACTTTCCACAACTGTCTTCTCACTCCCTTCTGGGGCACCAAGGTGCCTTCTTCCCAACCTATTCTTATGGAAGGAGAACTCAAGTATGATTTTAATTGTATTTTGGCCTCCTGTAAGAACTAGCGCTGGTTGGAATATTTGGTGTCTTGGAAAGGCTATCCCCATTATGAAAATTCCTGGGTTCCTCATTATGATTGTTATAATTCACCATATCTTATTCAAGAATTCTATGAGCATAATCCCACTGCCATTGGTCACCCCAAGCTTACCTTAGCGGCAATGAAACTTCCTTCTGCCCACAAAAACTTCTCCTTGTCCCATCTTCTGGATGGTGGTATTGTGCCCTGGGCTAAAGCGGAGGGTAATGTCATGGTAAGTTCCATAATGTTGGGAAATATTTGGCCAAGTAGAACTATCAGAAAGCCAGAAACCCTTTAACAAAACTGACTGGTTTAACATATTTGTGTCAAAAAGTTGATCAAAAATGGGTTGCAGCTGCTCCAGTTTGCCAATCAAATCTGATTTTCCCCCGTAAGTTGGCATTGATAAATTGACGTAATTTAAGGGTCACCAGATGCAAAATTATTCATCATCATGGTCATCAGAAATTGGTCACTCAAGGGTTATTTGCAACCTGGACTAGATACTCACTTGAAAATGTGGAAGGAATAGGAGCCCAGGATCCAGGTGGTATTGCTTAGTCAATTTTTGATATATATTGAATAATTTTCACTGTTTCAACTCTTAAGAGTTGAGTCCTCCCAAAATTTTACTTAATAAAATCAAATATTCCTTGATCTAACTCTATTTTTAAATGCATCCTGTAGTTGGCCTGCTACACTACCTTCCCTACAATTTAATTCTTAGCCAGATTATTATGGGAAGTTGGGGGCCTGCTGTTGGTACTTTGTTGTTGTCACTGCCAAATGCTAATTCAATGCCTGTCAATCCCAGAGCTGTTCCTACTACTGTTGAAGCTGAAACTCATGTACTATCTAAATGTCCTGAATTTTATGCTGAAGATACTCTGATTCTCTTGCAGGCCATTTATCTAGGGCTTTTTTGGTTGGGGTTAATTATTTTACTTACCCCTAGTATCTCATTTGGAAATTTCACAAAACAGTATCTGAAGCTGCGTTGGTAGTTAATCATTAACTCTATGTGGATTTTGTGGGTGATTCCCCACCACATAGAGACAGCTTCTTATTATCCCGCAATTTCTGTTACACTGACCAGCCATCCAAGTTATACTGTCCCCCTGGAGTCCCGTACAGCCCCGTTCATTTTGCCAAGTATCCTCTAAACCCAGATTATTCAGAATTTACCCTAGAGGAGATCCTAATTTACAACCCATAAGCCCATACCAGAACAACAGAGCTTATTAGTCATGAAGAAAAGTGGATCATCATCTGGCCCTTTCTGGTTTGCAACAAGTATAATCATCTTCCCACTTATCTAGTCCCCATGACTCCCCCATTAATCCTGCGGCCCAGCTGTCAACAAGAACCAGCAGCACCTGGAAAGCCCACTTCAACTCAGATATTTGGCGTCCTGTACATGATCTTTATGGGCATAATTAATTCTATGGTGCCCTCTAGTGGGCCTTGGGCCATTCTAGGAAGATCACTCTTGTATATTGTAAAGTTGGTCCCTATATTGTGGTGGGCCCTTCCCTCTGGACCCGTGGGCAGTCTGCCAGTTCTCTGGAACCCACCACTGGATGTATTACTGATAGTAGCCCTCTATTGGTACCTATGAAGAGTAAAGAGAGTAACCAGGGATTGTTATTATAAGACACTATAAGCATTCCTAGACCAGCTGGGGTGATAACACAGCTAGGTTTCCTTTGAAAGAGGAAGATGATGAATCATGATTATCCTTCCAGAAGGCCAACTGGAGGATAATAAAGTTGGGAATCCCTGGGATAATGGAGTGTTAAAGAAACACTGAAGTCTTGATACTAGCTGAGGGAAGAGTTCAGATAGGTCATTCTCATCTATAATAAAAGAGTGTAAGAGTTTATTTACCTATGTGTCAGGAATCTTCTTGAAAATATTCCTGTCAACAAAAATTTGGTTGCATCAATTATAGATAATGATGTTACTTTTGGACCATCAGAAACTCCTATAAATGAAGATTTAGTGGGTATTATTTGTTCAATATTACCCATTAAATTGGTTCTGTAGGGTGTTCTTTATTTATTTAATTTGGGAATGGGGATCAAACCTGCTGCTTCCCTGCACTCAGATAGTCATCTAAATGGTGATCATATTGTTAAATATAAGCCAGATCAATCATTATCTTTTGAAATAGCCTTCAGCCAATCAATTAACGCCAAATAAACTTTGAACATCTCTGGAAACTCTTCTGGTGACGTTTACGCAGGTTTGGGCTCTTGTTCATCAGTTCTGGGTCTGTTGTCTTTAGATTCTGTTTTTAAATCTCACTCTTGGTCTCCATCTTCTGAGTGGGATAAGCAGGTGGACTCCCAAACCTTTTCTTGCCAGTTAGAATAATAACTATAAGGTAAATTTAATGATTCTGCTGTGAGAAACATAATGATGATGAAGCAATCTATTTCTTTGGTTTTAAGTTCCAACTTCCCCAAATTCTCCAACACATCTCCAGAGTTTCTTTAACTCCTTTATAATGTCTCCAAAATATTATTTACTGACATGCTATATAAGGCTGGCATTTTATCTCCTAAGATTTTTTCAATCAATAAAGTCTCACATTCACTCAACTTGATTTCCTTTTAAAATCTTGACTTAAATTCTCCAAGCTAAACCATGAGATTGCCTAATACTTCCATCTGAAAGGCCATTGGGTATAAAGGGCTTCTTTGGATAATCCTGTTGCAGGCCTTCCAGGCCAGCATTTTGCTGAGAACCAGAGCTGCTTCTGGTATCTCTCCTGATAACCATTACTTAGAGAAATCCTGGCGCCAGGTCATCCCAGGAGTTTGGTATACCACTACCCCATTTTCCCAAAATCCACCCCAAAAGCAAGACCCTCAGACTTACCAATCTCCAAAGAAACTTGCTAGTTCCACGGGTTTTCATCAGTTGGCTTCCTCCTTCTTGCTTAGCTACCTGGGGGCATACTTCTTCTTGAATTGCTTCAACCCCCTCTTGGGCCAATACTGTCTGTTTGGTGAGCTTTTTCACCTAGTAATGGTGTCCTTACCTGTGGGATCTTTATTAACTGGTCTTAATTTCTCTTCCATCATTCATCATCTTGGAAGTTTGCTTCCAAGTGGGTGGGTGCCTGACACTATGTCTTCTGAGTGATTTTAAGAAAGAGAATTTATGTCATTGTTCAAGCATATGATGCCTGGGGTAGCCTGAGGAATGGCTTTCTAGAGAAACATATGCTGAACCAAAAGAATCAGATAAATGCCCAGGGAGTGGAGTCAGGTACTCTGAAAATTCCCAAGCTAGCCACTTTGGAAGAAAAGAAGAGGAAAAAGTAGCAGTAAGAGAGTAAATTCTTGCCTCTGAAAGCCTTTTTGGGGGACACTTATGATGGCTAAAATAGAGGGAGAAGAGCCCAGATAGAGGATATCTGTAGTGGCTAGAAAAATTTTCAGGTGGAAGGCATCTGTAGTGGCTATAGGAATAAAGATGCACAGATAAAAGACATTCTTTAGTGTTTATAAGAAAAATGCCCAGGTGAAGGCATCTGTAAAGGCTAGCAGAGAGAAAAGTTTGGATGGAGGACATCTTTACAAGGCTAGAAGAGAGAATGATTAGAAGAAATAGGTGTGAGTAAGTTGAGTAGCCAGCAGAGAGAAAATAAAAATATTTAAAAAATATTAAAGAATAAGAGAGTAGGATTAAGAGAAAAAGATTAAAATAGATAAATGAAATAAAAAGAAATATGAAAAATATTGAATAAATAAAGATTTATATATTTAGAATATTAGACCAAAAGGCAGGAAAGATCTGAGCTGTAACAGGGAACAGGTCAACGCTTTGATGTGCAGAGTGAATATTTGAGCAACTTAAGTGGTGAGAAGTAATTTTCTAGTTGGATTGTGGTTGACCTTCAGAAATGATGTAGCTTTCAATGCTGCAAATAATGGTTGCAGGAGGGAACTTTTTTAGGTGCTTTTCTGCATTTGATGATTACACATCTGGTTGGCTTGAAATAAATAGGTGTCTTCTGAAGTGTTCAGAAGTTTTTGCTGAAGAAGTAGCTAGTCAAAAACTAAAAAAACAGTGGTAAATCAGAAGGTTTCTAATAAGAGCAGAGAAAGAGCATGAATAAGGCCAAGAACAAGTTATATCACAGAATTTTTCTAAGAAGATCTTTCTTTTGTGTCAATAAATATTTTCTCAACTCATATTTTCTCTTTTGAAATCATAAAATAACTTGTCTTTATCTTTTCATAGGACTAGTATCCCTGAGAATGTTACCCCAAGCCAGTTGGTCTCTGGCTTTGATCCAAGACTGTCAGGATACCTCATCTCAGTGGGGGTCTCATTGGCCTCAGCTGCCAACTTGCTCTGTTGGGAAGAGGGTAGAGCCCACCATAAGAGGGGTGCTAACTTGAGGAGATAAGATGCTGATCAGCCTACCAATACCCAAGGCCCAGTGAAGGGTACCATGGTGTCAACTAACCCAGCCAAGGTAATGTAGACTATGCCTGCATGTTGACTGGTTGTGAGTGGAGACAAATCTGGGCTAGAAGATAGGCAGTCAGGTTTGGGTGCTGGGGTGCTTCCATATCTGTCTGATAGGCAGGAAAATAGTTGTACTTCTCATGGAATATGACAGCTGGATGCTTGTACCAGGCGCCTTTGTGAAAGACTGTTCATGGGGTTCTCTGTTGGGCCAGGTGAACAAAGTAGAGGATGTTTTCCAATGTAAACTCTTTGTATTCTGGCTTAAGTGGGTAGTCAGAGAAATGCTGTGGGCCAAAGAGTGCTCCAGGCGGAAAATAAAACGTGGGCCAGGTTTTGGGGGTTTTCTCAGGAATGCAGGCTGTCAGGCCAAGATTTTCTGTTAAAGCAGTAGTGAAGTGGAAGACATCCAGACTAAATAAGGAATAAAAGGGTAGAACCAAGTTCCCATAATCTTATTTATTTCAGAATGGCAATATCATTTTAACAAGACTTTACAGAGTTTAAGTATCATTTAAAATGGTAAGTTCAGAATTAACCCATCACCTGATAGCTGAGTTGCTTGGTTTCTTTTGGCCTGAGATTTCTAGGCCCATTCTGGACCTTCTGGCCTATCATTTTTTCTGTTGGAATGACCTTTATCTGACAGTCCAAAGATAATATCTCCATGGCTTCATCATTGCTACCAGTGTTTCTGTCATTCTAGATCAAGAGACCTTCAGAAACTATAATTCAGGTCAATTTTTGCCTCATGAGCCATGCACCTTCAGAAGTAACTTTGGGGTCACTACATGGCTGAAGATCATATGGCTAGGCAGCCCAGTTTCCAGCCAATCATCTGAATTCCCTTTGGATTTTGACTCATAATGCTGAGCAGCAAACCCCTTTTCAGAAAGCCCATCAGCTATGAGGGAATGTCACCATCTTGTTTCAGAGCTTCTAGAAATATTGATTGGTCTGGAATAACCACCTGTCTATGACGCTCCTCTGTACTCTGCAAATTTGTGGCCAGGCAGGCCTGAAAATTCCCCTGATTAATCAGATTTGAATCACTGCCTGTTCCAGCTCTTTCATTGGCTAGCTGTAAAAAACACAGGCAGATGGCCTGAGAGTCCGCAGGATCCTCACAGCCATCAGAGTCAGGTCCTTAGTTTGATTCTTCTAATTTGATTTTACCACTTATTTTGGGAGAAATGTCATTCATGACAAAGACACTCCTTAGTGACCTTTCAGAAACAGGAGCGCCACAGGCCCAGAGGGGTTTAGCCACCCTGGTGACTGGAGTGCTTGTGTTATCTGCCATGCTAACTTTCTTGAAATTGCTTTTGGTTGTAGGTAATTTCATGAGGTTGGACAACTTTATTGTTGACAAGGGATTGGTCTGTTCCAGTGTCAAATGGAGCTGTGCCCTGATATCTGCATGTCAGGGATTTCTTCCCTGACTACATCAATTATTTGGAGACCTCTGGTCAAGTAATCAAATTCAAGGAAATCAGCAACCAATTTTTAGACACCAATGTTAAAACTGGGATTGAACCAGACGGGGATCAAACCTGGAATCCTAAGGACAAGGTAAATGTTAGTAAAAACTCAAACATACATATATATTACCTATTTATGTTAAACTGATTCATTTGTTTTTTGCTTTCAAGACTCAAATCAAACTTGAAAATTTTAGTAGTTTAAAGGACAATGTCACTTACCGCTGGCCTTCTGATTGGCTGGTTAAACTGTGGTGGTCAATTGGTGACCCGCTCTACACACCTTTTGGTCAAGGTCTGTACTTAATTTTAAATGAATTCCCGCCAACACACTACTTAATTATGATCAGCCTTGTGGCTTATTCCTGGAGCCTATATTACCACTATATTGCTATTCATATTATTAAGCTCTGTCTTGATCAGCATTTGAAAAAGGCATTACTTTTGATCACAAGTGTCATGTAAATCCCTCTTATTTTCTAAATACCACTTAAATTGTTCCAGTCTTCAGTTTGAGGGTATTTAAGCTAGTCAGCTTCTTATCCTTTATACCTGTTCCAACAATAAAGACTATCATTACTATTCTACATCCTGCCCACACTTATCTTTTTATCCCTCATTTGAAACCATGAAAGGAATCTTATTCCTGTTCTGGTTTCTAGTTCTCCTGCTTACAGTTGTACTAGGTCTTGAAAACCCTACCCCCACCACTGACTGGTATAACTCCTCTCCCAATGATGCCCACCAGAAGGAGTCCCTGGCCAATGGGTGGTTCAAGTATCCCTCTGGCCACTGGGGAAGAAAGTTTCATTATGGCCGTACTACCACTCCTCCTCCTTCAATTGAACCCTCGCTGGTTAGACCCAACACTTCCTTTTACCTGTTGGCATATTTGGTAGGGTATTATCTGTTAGGTTGGTTTAGCTCTATGATGGGCAGATTTGCCTATCTGGGTCACTTTGGCCATCTTGCCATGGTCACAGTGCCCATTGGCTTGGTCATTGCAGGACTTAACATAGGAGCCTTGGCCCACCAGATTGGGAACTTGTTTTTCCTCAAGTGGGTCCCTGACACTGCAAAAACGGAAAGAATAAGTGAAAAGTTTTTTTGGCTTGGGCAGCAACCAGCATAGGATTGCTGGAGGGTACTTGGATCATAGTAACAGATTCCACGCCTTGGCCTCTGCACAAGATTTGTAATGTGAGGAAGGATGGCTGGCCTAAGCGCTCACCTGCCATTTTCTCTCTTTAGATGCAGTGTCAGTACTCATCTTATTTGCTTGGGGGTTATACCTTCTGCTTCAAGGGTTAGGATGTTAGACTAATTGATTTTGTTTATTATGACAAGCATGCTTGCTAGAAGAGAGGCTCTTATTTTGTTTGTTGGTCACATGTAAGTTATCAGATTTTTGAGATGCTTGTTTTTAAACCCAAATGATACTTCTTGAAAGTCTTTTGCACTGGCTCATATCAAACTGGCATCTAATGTGTGTCAGAGGCTGTTGTAGAAGTCCAGTTGTGGGCCAGCCTTATCAAAGTCAATGCTGCTGGGGGCAAAGTCTTGGATGTCTTTATATGCTGCAATATACTCCTCAATGGTTCCCATCATCATGAAATTTCTGAGTTTCATCATGATCATCACATCAGAGTCCTTGATGGCAAACTTTTCCAGGAAGGCTTTCTTGAAGACATCCTAGTCCTCCCTATGACTGGGGCTTTTCTCAACCCATTAACTCACAAATTGGGAGGCTGTGTCAATTACTTGGAGGGCAATCAACTATTTCAGAGTTTTTAGGAATAGCTGGCTTATGCAAGCTTGTTCTGAGTACTTTGGATCTAGATATTGTCGTTTTTTTGGTGTAGTCCTGTGAATGTCACAAAAATCTGCTGCAGGGAGATGTTGAAGTACAAAGTTAGGTACTTTGGGTTTGTCTTTGTCAGGGACCCACTTGGCAGGAAACAAGTTCCCTAATTGGTGGGCCAAGGCCCCTAAGTTAAGCCCTGCTATTACTGAGCCAATGGGTACTGTGATCATGGCAAGATGGCCAAAGTGACCCAGATAGGCAAATCTGCCCATCATAGAGCTAAACCAACCCAACAGATAATACCCCACCATGTAAGTTAAAAGGTAGAAGGAGGCGTAGGGTCTAACCAACAAAGGTTTGGCAGGAGGCAGAGTGAACAAACAACCATAATGGAATTTGCGTCCCAAGTGGCTGAAGGGGTACTTAAATCATCCATGAGCTAGAGATTCCTTTTGATGAGCGTTGTTGGGAGAGGAGTTGTACCAGTCAGTAGTGGGTGTTAGTTTCTCCAAGGTTAACATCACAGACAAGAAAGAAGCTAGAAACCAGAACAGGAATAGAATTGCTTTCATGGCTTCAAAATAGGGTATCAGAAGGTAAGTGATTTGGCAGATATTAAATAAAAGTCTTTATTGTTGGAACAAGTCCAATTCATAGCAAAGGCTCTCTTAAATACCCCAAGAGTAAGGGTGGAACATTTAAGAGGTTCAATAAAGGAAAGGGAATTTAAGCTGGAGTCTCAGTAAAATCAAGGCTGAAGTGATCATCTTTAAAATTGAAATTCCTACCTGTAGCTTAATAATATAGATTATTAGTACTTTAACCCAGAGGAAACAAGAGAAAGCCGCAAGGTTTGCCACAATTAAGTGGTGCTTTTGAAGAACATGATCTGATATTAAGTACGGAGCCTGCTTCAAGTATAGAGTGAGTGGCTCAGAGAGTGGCAAGGAAAGTAGACACAGCCAATCACATTCCAAGCGGTAAGTGACATGTTTAATAGTATCATTAATGATTGTGGATTTGTATGAAGTGCAAAAACCAAAACTGAATCAATCAGAAGATTATAAATAGGTAAAGTAAGTGGATTGTTGGATCCTATACTAACACCAGGTTTGTTTAGAGAGCTCCAGGTCCAATTCCCGTTACATACAAGTATAGGATTTAAACTGGTGTCACAATTTGTGTTGCTGTGTTGAATTAACTTGTTGTAAATAGCAGAACTATTTATAAGATAAATAGACGCAGGGAAGGAATCCCTGACAGTCTTGGATTGAGGGTGAGTTTTGGGCTCCTTGTGTGCTGAGAAAGTTGTACTGTTTGGTTGGTACAAGGATATTGTTAAAGAAAGTGTATCCCATGAGAACGTCCCAATCTTCTCCATATAGTTGCCGACTGGTGGGCAGGGCTATCTGCTGGATTATTTTCTTTGGAAGGATTTTCTCTTTAAGCTGTGTAGATGTGGATAATCTGCCTGTGCTACACTGTCATGTATACACTTCTTGGAGATATAATAAACAGAATAAAGTGAAATTTAAAAAGAGAATGATATTTTATTGGCATGGTTTTAGAGTATTATATAGTATTGTGGCAAGCCCCATTCTGTCCATGTATATCATGGGGCTTATCCAGGTAGTGTTCTGATTAGGATTTGAAATGTTTGATCCCGGTATAAGATGGGTGATTGATAAGAGTGCCACCAATTATCCATCGGTTGGGGAATCGCTCAGGGAACTTCTTTCCGAGAGGGAGTAACCGTAGATGTTGCGATGCTTGATCCCTGGTAAACATAGATCCTTGCCAGAGTTGGTCAGATATGCCATGGTTGACACCTTAACCTTCTCTATAGCAGGCCCTGCTATGGATGGATCCAAGATACTGTGAAGTTGGGTATGCTACCGCTGTGCTCAAATAGGGGTCGGTCCGCCTGCAAGGGTCACTTAGCTCTCTGCAGTTATCACAGCTGAACTTGCATTTGATCCTTATGCTGTGCCTAGCTCTATATTCTCTTTTGGGGACTAGCTTTTGAGGGTTTACTCTTCCTGATTGCTTTTTTATCAGCACTTTGTTTACTTGGTATTCAATGTACTCTTACTCTAAGTTAGATGGATCACATATATGTCTTCTTTTTACATTGCTGAGCCCCTTTTTTTAAAAAAAATAGGGTGTAAGAAGTCGCTTAATGAAATCAGTGGGAGTTGGTTGGTAGTTTTTCTTAATGAGTTCTAAAAATGTCTATCGCTCTATTAAAAGGTTGCTAAAAGGCTGCAGATAGGATATGCTGCTCCTTCCCGATATCTTTTAATGCGGTTTGCAATTTTATTCGGCTTGCTGGGAAGCAGTCCATTTTATTTTCCCTGCGCCAAAGCTTCTTTGGATATCCTCGCTTCTTGAACTGCAACGAAAAGGTTCTTCGGATTTATTTTCAGGAAAGATGCAGCAGTAATTCTAGAGAAATATGTTTCCTCCAGCAAACTGAGGCTTTCATTTTTATCAGAAGGAATTATGGTGCTCTAGAGGGGAGGATTTGCCTCGATTGCTAAATAAGCCGAATAGTGGAATAAGAGGTCCATGTTATGTTTATTCGAAGTAAGCAATATCTCGGATACTCTAAGAGCCTAAGCCAACAAAGTCACTTACTTATTTGATGACTTATGTAATCAGATAATTGAAGTAGTATGGACCCTGCTTAGTAGACCTTGAAAGCATTTACTTCAGAAGCATTGGTTTGGTAAAACTGCACGGAGTTGCTTTAATAGATTAAACGTAGTCTAGGTTAAGAGGAGTTGTCGATTTTGATTTTGTGATGGGCGAGGAAGGCATCAAAGAAAGTGATGGAATTGTTGGCAAGGAAGCCTGAAATAGGACAGGGGAGGAGTGAAGTAAGCAGTCTACGAGCGAGGACAAGAGAATGGTTGAATTTGGCTTTTAAGGCAGCTGAGGCCTGTGGTGTAGGCTGGTGCTGGCAATAAGCATGGTAGTGTTGCGCAATGAGAATGTATGCTTTAGAGAGTGGAGCAGATTTGACGTAGGAAAACGGAGAAGAGCCAATACGGTCAAGTAGTGGCATAAGGGTAATTGCCGAGTTCAAACAGGAGGTGGCAATGGGAGTAATTTTTTGGGTGATCGGACGAAGGGGTGAATTATCTGAGTCTTTGGGGTCGATATGGGAAGCAAAACCAACAATGTAAAGGCGTGAGTTAAGGTATTGAGTTGCTAGAAAGAGGATGGATTGGTCAAACACCTTCAGAACAAAATTGAAATTTGCAAGATGGGCCCTATAAGGAGCGAGAGTATGGGTGTATGCCAGCATGCGTGATTGGATTTCAGCTCTCATTCGACGTAGCTTTGAGAGCGCCGTACAAAAAGTGGTAAATAGGCTCCGATCTGCCCAAGCGATAGTGGTGTATATACGCTGCACGTCTGTTGGGTGAATGGTGAAGCAATGGTTCGCCTTTTGTTGTATAACAGAGTTCTCATAGAGACAATTATTAGCTATCAGAGCACACGTGTCCATCGCAGATGATACAGCAGCATGTAGGCGCTCAGGACCGACGGCAGGTTCAAGAGGTTTACCACACCAAACTGGGCAACTCTCAGGGTTGGCACAAATTTCATCAAAAGCCTTGAGCATTCGCATGCAAGAATCTGCAGCAGTTTTGGGAGGGTAAAGCATATTTCGACTGAACTCAGTAGCAAAGTGAGTGGTGGTATCCATAGTCAAAGCGAAACGGGCATCTCTGGAAATGCATAGGCGGTAGGCTAAGACTGCTTCTAAGGAGGTAGCGCGGACATGAATCCCCAGGGCGTAGATGAGACTAACAAGAGAATCACGGAATACAGCCATACGCTTTAATACACGAGAGTCAACCAACCCTAGTGAAAGAATCAAGTAACTTTGAAGGACATCGAGCCTTATGCGTAGCTGCGAAGGGCGTGTTAATTCAAACAGCATTGTGTCAATATGTTCAGCAAGTGCTTTGCGTTCCGGAGAAGCGGCTAGGAATTGGAGTCCAGCACGCCATACGCTAAGCTTTAAAAGTTCAGAGCGTGGGCGTGAGTGGTAACCATGTCGGGTGAACAACATATGGTAGGGATTGAAGAAGTGGAAATACGCGTCGGTTGCCTGGGCAAGAAGTATATGTTCATTTTTTCCTGCCTGCAGGTGAACGATCTCTTTGCGATTTGATGACATGGCATTAAGGCGGGATGTTAGCATCTCAGAAAGGAAAACAACATCACGTGCACTGGTTACGGCGAGTGGAATTCCGGAAAGCTTGATGAAATAGTTGATGATAAACCGAGAATATGGGTTGACAAACCACTTGTTGATATCGGTGGTCGTTGCTAGAAGCATCGGGGACGTTATTTCTTCGGAGCAAGGAAGCAAATGATCATTTGGTTTGGCAGGCTTCCTTGGAGCTCTAGAACGGGGCTTGCCCCTCTTGGCTATGGAGAATGTTGAGATGTTTTGGTAGGTGGCATGGGTGGCGTAAGTGAACTCACGGTTCAAGGTGCACGTCAGCTTGCGTTCAATACATGAGGAGCACTTTGGCAGCTGGCGATCACACCGCGCGCGGCGGGCGCGACACTGATCGCACGCATGGACTTTGGACGTGGACATGTTACTTTTCCACATCTGCATGCCACATATATATGTAATCCCCCAGGGTTCTCCTCGTGAGCTACCAACCAACCAGCTGAACGCATAGCTTGCTTACAAGCATCTCAGCCATCACCCGATTGGTCTACCCATTCCCAACCCTCGCTGCAGCCACTCAGGGGTAAATTAAAATAAAACTGACGTAAACCCAAGCGAACACGCGCTCTATACTTGCTGCTACCTTTCTCCGGAAATTAGCGCCAAAGTTTTCCAGTCACACCCAGCCTAAACTAAACTTGGTTTCTGATCTTCATTGGCGGCAAAAAAAGCATTCTAGTTTAAGCTGCCAGTGCCGAAACCCATTCCTGTTTGCTGCGAACATCATCCCAGCCTAGACCATAATGACCCGTAAATAGGTTGAATCAAGACCCCTTCCCAAACAACCCCAGCTACATTCTAGGGATTTCAAAGCAAACGAAGCTAAGCCATCGCCTCAACTTAAACTTGGAAATTATGTCCGGGACTGGCTTCAGAGCCCTAATTAAAGGAGCATGTTTAACCATAGCAAGTAGATCCTTTGATTCCGTCAATATCGACTACGACGCGCCAAAACCCTTGCCATTAAAGATCCATTCTGGCCTTCTCGGATGCAGTACCGCAATCTTGCATCAGTAGGATTATTCTTTGCCATGTGTTTATACAAATCCGTTTATATTCTTCCGATAATCAATTGCATTACACCCCCTACACAGCCATTCAAATACTAATTTAATTTTGAAATATAAAATTACCCTGACAAAAGTAAAAGCCAAATCTAAAACAAAGGCTGGGGTGCAACGTCACGCAAAACGGTTTGCAGCAGCCCATGGTTCCATCTTAAAATGCCTAACCCTTTTCTATTCACAAGGCCTGGACCCTAATCCATCTATAATGCGTGGGCTGATGTGCAATTATATAATGTTTCAAATTGCAGTTTCGAATTGAAATTTCAAATTAAAATTTCAGAATAAAATTTCAAAATCAAATTGAGATATAAGAGTGCAGCACCTGACATATTCACCAATCAGATCATCTGTGGCTGCTTCTCGAGTCCCGCCAATGAATAAAGATATCCAATAAAAAGTCAATCTCTAATCAGTACTGCCTTGCATCAAGGATTTGAAATCCCCCTTTTGATTATCCTTAATGCTTACTGATTGAATAAACATTGTAGTTTTCCACTTGTTGAGATCAACAAATCTAAGCACCCACTGAACAAATCACCTGTGCCACAGCTTTATTACTATTTATTTTTAAAGGAAATTTTTCTTCTAACCATATAATTTCATACAGAACAAACCATAAATCAAAAGGGGGCGTATATGTTATTGATATAAACAATCCACGAATGAGCAATAGATTAAGTTAAGCCCATGTACAGGAACCTCTGATATGACATCATATATAAATACATATTAGTATAGCCAAGCTGGCTTTGCAAGATTGATTATTAATCATAGGGCAACTTAAACTGAGCCTATCCTCTAAAAGATCCAACCCTCAGACAAAAAGTTTTCCGGCCTAATAAACTTTATACCCAGCCAAAAATAGAAGCTACATTTATTATTTCAAACCATCATGCTTTTAACTGGAGAATGATACTATCATATCAGGATGCTAGTCTCATTTGAATAGCCAGGTCTCAAGTGTGTTTAATGAAACCCACAATGATAATAAACACTATATTCAAAAATATTTATCACTTTTTATTATCAGTATATTATTGTTTTTATTTGGTTTGTCTTATAAAAGTGCTACTAACCTCAATATGATTGATGGTTAATACTGAGAAATAATTTATTTAATATCCAGGGATATGAGGCTAAAAATGATCAGAGATATATATGCATAGCTTCAACTATAATTTAAAAAAGAAGGGGTTCAACAGCAGTTTTCAAACCTGTGAGGGCAAATAAAATCATTACATCTGTAAATAAAATCAACTCAATGTCTGGAATGACAATTATTTTTCCTCTGAAACCCGGGCCTTGGAGCGGGATTCAAACCCTGACCCTTAATCCCCATGGGCCGCTGGCCCTGAGGACTGAGGGGCTGCCTGTCCACGTTTTCCTGGGGTCAAGCTCCTGCAAGCTGAGGTAGAAGAGATTTTCCAAACAATGAGGCCAGCCAAACTCAGGCAATCACCCTGCTAGATAAGGGTTTAATCAAGGTGCCTAATGGAGGCAATAAAACACCAACCATTAGCTTCATGAGTTTGAAGGCTACACCAGTGGCCAATCAAGAGCCACTCTTAGGAGGAGGCACAAGCCTGTGGCCTGACCCTATGACTGTGGCCATAGAGCCAGAAAATCAAGTTGCCGACTTGAGATTTTTGACCAATGAAAGAACTTCCAGCCGGGTGCCATGTTGCTGCCTTTGAACTCAAGCACTCAGATCCCCTGGGCCCACTTTCCCCAATGCCCTGATGAACCCCCAATGAAAAATATTAAGTTTGAAGGTGGGGTGCTATATAGGCCCAAGGACCCCGCACTCCAAACTTATTGCCATTTTTGAATAAAGGTTATGTTATTTTGGCTTACACAGCTATTGCCTTATTTTGTATTTGCCATCTACCAAATTAGTACAAGATCCTCTGGCCCTCCTCTCACTCTGCCTGCAGATTTCTGTCCTCCTGGTGCTCTTGTTAGTCCCATTCATTTCACTGAGTACCCTCTAAAGCCTGAGTATAAGGACTACACTCCAGAGAAGATCCTTGAACTAGATCTTTGGCCTTTATTCAGTCTGCAATTAGATACAACTGCCAGGGGCCCTGGATTCTATCATCACCTAAGTTATTCAGAGAAAAATTCAACTAACTGCCTGCCTATAACCTCAGTATGAAACCATCTGTGACCCTTAAGCCAATGCCCGCTTCTTAACCCAATTTCCCAGCTGATTACATAGGCAAGCTATTTGGGATTGTGTACATCACCCTCACCGGGGTGATGGACACTATAATACCAGCCGCTGGCCTGTAGTCCTGGGTGGGGAAGTCCTTCTTCTACCTCTTCAGGTTAGCTCCTCTCTTGTGGTGGGCTTTACCCGCAAAACCCAGCCCAAGTGATCCCAGAAAATGACAGGCTGTCCACCTGAGATTGGATCCCTGACACTCAACCTTGAACAAAATATAAATGAGATGAGCCACAGCTTGCAAAAACATATGTTTATTTGATTAATAAACAAATTCAAAATCAAAACAAAGGTCTATTAAAATAAGATATAAATTAAAATCAAGTATAGACAATGTTGGGAATTTTGATCAAGCAACGATGCCAATTATGGTGGAGCTCACGGATTAGGACTTCAGCAATCAACTTCATAAATTAGCAGTATAAAAATCAATGATGCCAATTATGATGGAGCATGTGAGCATGAATTATAGCTGCCAAACACCATAAGTTAGCAATACAAAATACATGCATATTGGATCAGCAGTAGTCTGCTGACTTGGACCATAAATCAGCCAATGATAAGTGCTGCTACAGCACCTAGTTTATACATGATTTGCCGCTGCACCACTTAGAAAAGTTGCAGGCGCCACCTAGCAATCAAATTAGGCGCCAAATTGCCAAACTACTTTTACGTCAGGCGCCGCTGTGCCAACTGAAAATTATTGCAGGCACTACCTTACGTTTATATTGAGCGCTGAGGCACTGGGTTTGATTCTCTGTAAGGTTGAATTCCCATATTAATTATATTATTAAGCATTGGGTCTGAAGTATGTTTGGGATAGTAGGAAGTGATCCTGAAGTGACTAAACCATTCCACGCCAGCAAGGGCCACCTGTGCTGGGTGAAGATGGAAATATTATATTGGTTGATGTGCAATAAGTGCCAAACCTGGACTACTAATTACCCAAATTAGAGGCGTTTTAGAATGCCCTAGAAGACATTGCTAAAAGCCTAAGGATCAACCTTTGAGAAGGTATATGAGGGATTAATAGATTACAATAAAATCATCTTTTAATCTGATTGTCCTTTATCTTAATCTTTAAGTACTTCTGCGTGATCAGAAGCCATTTCTTGAAAATAAATATGTTTTTATTTTATCCTGGCTCTCCTGGTACAATACTACTCATATTCTCACATATAGTTTTATTCAAGAAAATGCCCTGCGCCCTATAACATCAAATAATTGTGGCACTGTAATGCAAAAAGAGCAACAGATGATACATATGAAAAATAAACAAACCAGCCCAGTACATCAAAAATGGATTCAGGCTGTACTAAAATGCAACATCGCTTATTTAGAGATACTAGAGAGGATCACTAACTGAACAGATAAAAACCAAAATAATTGAAGCATACAAATAAAGTATGACAAACACAAAGAAAAATAAAATCATACAATTAAGATTATATCCACGTCCTAAAATTGAACAATAATGCTTTAAAAAGCAATTTAGAGGAATCTAGCTATGAAACAAGGGTATATTATCATAATTTTAGAACTTCATTCAAGTATAATGGGTTTAGGCCCTTTCTAAGTTCTGGCTTTTAAGTTAAGTATAATCAAGGGCAATCAAGTTAAAGTTTCCTTGTTTAGTTAATTTGCTTGCTTTTATTCTAAAATGATGTTTAATAGTGTCATTTATATACTTATGGGAAGTGTATACCACTAAATAAGGAGAAGATTTTAAAAATATCCTTATTAAATATGGAAAAAGTGCTATATAGATAGCTCATAAGCCAAATATTGCCCATTGTCAGGGATCTAACCTTGGGCGGCCAGCCCATTGTTTTCAGGGAACACAAAGGCCACAGGTTTAGTGAGCAGGACCCACCACAAGATTGTGGCTAACTTTATGAGGTAAGACATGGACTTTCTCACCCAGGACCACAGGCTGACAGCCAGGATTATTGTGTCAATTGCCCTAGTGAGGGATAATATATACAATCCCAAGCAACTTGCCTGTGTGGCCAGTTGGTAGGTTAGGAGGGGATTTGGGCATTGGCTTGGGGGTCACTGGGGGTTCCATATCAAGGTGGTAGGCAGGCAAGAAGTTGAACTTGACTTTAAACAGCTTGGGTTCTGACAGGATCCAGGGACCTTGACAATTGTATCTAGTTGTGGATTTGACGTGGGCCAAGGGATAAAGTTTGAGAATTTTATCTGGGGTGTAGTCCTTACACTCAGGCTTTAATAGGTACTCTATGAATTGAACAGGGCATAAAGGGAACATCTAGTGGACAGAAATCTGTAGGCAGAAGGGCCAGAAGGTCTTGTACTGAATTGATAGATGACAAAAATAAAATAATGCAATATTTAAAAAGAGCAATAAGTTTGGAGTGCAGGGTCTGTAGGTCTATATAACACCTCACCTCCAAACTTAGTATTTTCCATTGGGGCTTTATCAGGGCATCAGAAAATATGGGGACAGGTGATCAGGAGGCTCAGGTTCAGAGGCGGCAAAATGGCACCTTGGCTGGGCATTCTCTCATTGGTCAGAATCCCTAAATTGATTCCCTGATTCTCTTGTTCTTGGGCTATGGTCATGAGGTTGGGCCATGGGCCCACACTTACTTCAGGTGACACATCCTGATTGGCCACTAGGGTGGTCTTTAAACCCATGAAGCAGACAGTAGAAATTTTGTTTTCCTCCATTAGGTGCCTTGATTACTCCTCCATTTGGTGCAATGATTTCTTTGGTTTGGCTGGATTTACTTTTAGAAAAATTGCCCTTAGCCTTGGCTTGGGGGTTTTGGCCTCATAAATACATAGGCAGCCAGCCCATCAGTCCTCAGGGCTGCAGCCCACAGGAAGTCAGGTCCATGGTTCAAATCCTGCCCTTGGGCCTGGGTTTTCAGGGGGAGGAAATTGTCAATCCTGAAACCCATGTGGATCATGTATGTCATGCAGTTTGGGAAGAGTCTGATTCCTTGGAGCTCAGATGTTTGATACCAGCATAATATTTATGGATTTCATCTTAGGGTGTAATACATCAACATGTGAGAAATCAATTTGGCTAAGTGTGGGAGCAGGTTAAAGAACTGGAATCCAGTGGCAGCTAAGACAATTGGGTGGGCTGTAATAAACCAGTAAAACACCTTGACATGCAAGTTCAAACGGCCAAAGTTGCTAGCAAATTATGCAAGGAGATAATATACTGCAGTGTATACAGTGAGGGACGTGGTTGATCTGGGTGACTCCAGGAGAGACCATGAATGTACAATTCAAGAGGCTAGTTTTGGCTGCTCCTCATAATACACGTCTTAAGCAGCTTCTGAAATGGGCCCATACTGGGTGAAGGTTTGCTGATAGCCCCCAATCCCAAGATATGCTGTTAGATTAGCTTAGCAGAGAAGATAAGATAGATGGTTCATCTTATTTCCTGGGTGAGGAAGAAGAAATATTAGTAGTGTTTCATTGATTAGATATTTCTCTCAATGATAGCATAAACTATCACATAAAGATAATGGTTCTTTATATTGTAGCTCTGATGTGGACAGAAAATAGCTCAAAGCAGTAGAATGATGTTTCCAACAGCTCAAATGAGGTTTAGGTTACCTTTCTTAAATAGTACTCAGATTTTCCAGGGAAAATTTTTTGACCAAGTGGAAAATGAGCTTCATCCTGGTTGGGATAGGCTGTTTTTTCCCGCCCAAACTCACTTTCTGAACTTGGTGCACCAAATTCTACCCTACCTTGGAAGCTAATTTTGTCAAAATTTTGGCCTGGGGACTGAGTTTGCCATTTGCCAAAATGGAGAAGTTTTTGGTGCTGCAGGATTGGTGAGAAGTTTCCTATTTTGGTGTCCCAATTTGCGGATCCCAGGGCTTTTCTGGGTACTGCCAGCTAGGCAGCAAGCCCCAGAGAAGGCAGGGCTGAGGAGCTGTGATAAAAAAGTGTGGATGATAAGAAGCAGTCTCTGGGTGGTGAGGAATAAAGCATGGATCCACATAGAGCTGATGATAAGCTACTAACAGGGCTTGATATATCTCTCAGTGAAATTTTCAAAAGAAGGACTAGGCTTTAACAGAAAGATTAAAGCCAACCAGAGAAACCTGATATAAAAGCTCAAGATAAAACTAAGGAGTATATAGAATAAAAACTCAGGACATTGAGAGCTGGGGAGGGTTTTTTTCTTTGATTTTAACAGTAAAAACTCCAAGATTGGGAGGTATTGGAGATACATTTAGACAATCAAAAGGAAGTGGGCTAAGAACAGGGCCCCACCTTCCTGAAATAATGTAATTTAAAAATCAAGGTGTACAGGATATAAGAAAGTAGGCCCAGGACTGGATGCATTTAGAAGTTGTTTAGAATTGAAATAAGTAAAAAATTTTACAGAAAATCTTTTGGTAGGGCTCAACTCTTAAGAGTTAAACAACCAGAATATTTTATATGCATTAAAATTGTTGACTCAGCAATGTTCACCTGGATTTTTGACTATTTTGCTGTTTCATGGCTTATCATTCCAAAATATAACTGTACCAGTACAAAATGAACCCTTGGATGCTCAACTTCTGCTAATCCTTCTGATTAATGAAGAAATCTTGAGTGATTTTAAGGTTGAATTTGTTGTAACTGTGCTATTTTAGAAGTGTTAAAAGGGGAAAAGTATTTAGAAACTGGATAATATTCTTTATTGAGAGATAAGTGATTATATAGTTAGTGTGAGTCATGGATAACAGGAACATGATTGTGTTGATCACTTGGTTGGATGGTGAAGGGGGTGGCTTGATCCTGATTATGAGTCAAGCGCCAAAACATGACATCCACTGTGAAGGATTGTCATTTGTTCATGTTGATGGATTTGTCAATTTGAGTTGACTTCCTAGTTTGGCTATGGGTCACTGGAAGGTCAAGTTGCAGGTCACAAACTTGCTTAGTTGGAACCTTGTTAGAGGGTTGAGTCTGCTGTTTCAATACCCTCTGGCTGAAAGTCGGCTTCCTCAGGGGGCAGGTTGTCAGGGAGGTTGTCAGGAACCCGGGCGCTGTACTGGACTAACTGCTGTTCTGTTGCTGGTAAGATAGTTTCTTGTTGCTTTTGACGCGCCTTGCAGGGTCTTAGTTGGTTGTGGTGCAGGAACCTTGTCTTGCTTGCATTTTCTGAGACCTTGAACTAGGTAAGTGTTGTTTTTGTTTAACTTTAGGATTATGGCTGGGTCCTACTTTTTTGGGCTGAAGCTTGCTTTTGTCTGTGTTTAGTACCCAGACTTCATCACCAACTTTGTGTCTGTTTTGTATAGGAATAAATGTTTTATCTAGTCGTTTTTCTTCTCTTTCCAGCTGGTTGCTGTTGGCTTGCATCACTTGAGGTGCTGTGCAAGGGGGAACCTTGCTAGGTATTTCCAGCTTTGGTCCTGAGAGAGCTTGGATAATGTTGGGTTATGTGCCGTAAACAAGATTGAAAGGGCTCTTTCCAGTGGATCTGTTCACACAAGTTTGGCACACAAGGAGTGCAGTTGATAGCTGCTTATGCTAGTCCTCGGGTCTTCCAGCAGTGACCTTGGAAAGGGCTTGTAATAGACTTCTGTTTATCCATGCAACCTGTCCATTGACCTGAGGGTGGTAAGGTGTTGTCACTGTGTGCTGGACCCTGTTCTTTATGAGTTATATGTTGGTGTTTTTGGAGGTCAACTCTTTGCCTCCATCTGTAATCAGTAGTTATGGCTTTCCAAACTTACTAATGATCTTCTTGTCAATAAAAAGTTGAGTGCTGTTACTAGTATGTGTCTTCCCACCTGTGCTACTGGTCAGCAAGTGGCAAATTCAATGGTGGTGATAATATAATTCTTATTGTTGTATTTTCCTAGCATGTGGCCCACAATGTCTAGGGCCCATACCTTGAAGGGTAACTGGAAGCAGATAGGCAGTATAGACTTAGGTGGGGTCTCACCTCTTGCAAACTTCTCACACACCTCACATTGATTGATGACTTCCTGAACGTCCCAGTAAAGAGTTGGCCCACATGCTTTATGTTTAAGAAATTTGTAAAGGTTGCAGATTTTTGTATGGCCCAGGTCTCTGTGGTAACATGGGGTGGTGTTGAGTCTTTGATGTGTAGGAATGTATGGGATAGTAATTTCATCTGTAATATTGTGGTGAAGTGTTCCATATACATCTGCAAATAGGTGTTCATTCTTGATAACTGTTTTCTTAATGCTGTCTGTAGTACCCAGAGGGAAACCTTTGCCCTTAGTGCAAAGAACCAGGAGGGGCCAATCTGGTTCCAACCCATTGTCTCCTCTTGTAGCTCTGATATATAGGCGGGAGAGTTCATCTGCCATGGCAAGTTTGGGCCCTGGCTTGTATTTTATGATCATGTTAAATTGCTTGAGGAGTTTCATCCAGCGTGCCTGGCGCCTGGACAGATTGGCTTGTGTTTTAAAGTATATGGGGGGCTTATGATTGATTAGAGCGGTGAACTCCTCTTGATGTTTCAAGTAACAGCGTCATTTAACAAGACAGTACATGATTGCCAGAAGTTCCTTATTGTGTATGGGGTAGTGGCACTTGCCGTCTTTTAACTTGAACAACTTGTAGGCTACAGGCAGGAAGTTGCCATTGGTGTTATTGATGCGTAGTACACCTCCAATAGAGGCATCAGAGGCATCTGTCTCCATTTGGTACTCTCTGTCTTGCTTGGGATACTGGATAATGGGTGCAGTTGTTGTCAAAACAGCAGGCTCAACCTGCCAGCAAGGTTCCAAGTAAAAAGGTTTGTGACCTGCAATCTGATTATTCAGTCACTCAAAGCCAGACTAGGAAGTCAACTCAAATTTCCAAATACAACAACATGAACAAATGATGATCCCTTATGATGGATACCTTGTTTTGGCGCTTGACTCATTACCAGGATCAAGCCACCCCCTTCACTATCTCACCGTGTGATCAACACAATCATGTTCCTGTTATCTAAGATTAACAATGACTATATAATATGTATCTCTCAATAAAGATTATTATCTAGCTTTTAAAACATTTCCCCCTTGTAACTCTGCTAAAACAGCACAGTTACGGCATTGGTAGCACATGTAGGTTCTCCATCCTTCCTTATCTTGAAAAATGCCACATATTGTCTGTACTTGCTACGGCCAAAAAATCCTCAATAGAATCATGTCTGGCCTCCTGGTAGACTGGACATCATATACACCTGGTGCCGAGGTACCAGATGGGTTTGTCCTCTACCAGAACATGGTGATCCCAATCCCCGCGTTCAACACCCTGTCTGCCCAAGGGTTCTTTCAGGCTCCCTCTGCTATGCCTTGAGCAACTGACAAAAATAACTATGCCAGTCTAAGTAGCCCAGAGACTTTGAAGTGCGGCCCTGGAATCCTTTGCTGGGGCTGACAAAGACAACACTGCTGCATGGATCCAATCTGCCCAATGCAAACTGGCCCAAATGGAATGTCCGCAACAATTCTGGATTGCAGAGATCTCCATCTGACTGACTCATGATGCTGGCACTTGGTGCAACAAGTGGCATGCAAGGAGCACACAGAGAAGGACTGGGACACCTTCAAACAAGATTTCTTGGCAAGATTTGTGCTAAAAGACACCACACTTATGATAATACACAAAGTAAAGAATATAACCCAGACTGGCACAGTGAAGGAGCTCACCTGCGCCTACAAGGAACTTTGACTATGTGCCCCCTCAGATATGGCCTTTGACACTCCAGCTACCCAC